>JAJEJO010000625.1:603901-646191 GCA_020662805.1 Glaucomys volans | reverse complement strand
TTTTTTTTTTTTTTTTTTTTTTGGTACTGGGGATTGAACCCAGGGGCGCTCTACCACTGAGCCACATCCCCAGTCCTATTTTGTATTTTATTTAGAGACAGGGTCTCACTGAGTTGCTTAGGGTCTCGCTAAGTTGCTGAGGCTGGCTTTGAACCCGAGATCCTCCTGCCTTGGCCTCCCAAGTGCTGGGATCACAGGCATGCACCACTATGCCCAGCACAATAGTTTTAAGTGGAACAGAAATAGAAGTTGGAAAAGGTTAAGACAGTGATGGTCCTTGAATTTTATCTTGTATTGCTGGGGATTCATGAAAGCATTTGTTTTGGTAAAAACTGAAGTTATAGAGGCTTACCATCTGTGAAACTTTTTCTTTTATTGGAAGCACAGGGGATTAAATTCAGGGGCACTTTATCACAGAGCTACAGGCCTTTTTATTTTCAGACAAGGTCTCCTCATGTTGGCTGAGCCTGGCCTCAAACTTGCAATCCTACTGCCTCAGCCTCCTAAGTAGCTGGGATTACGAAACTATTTTAGTGTGAGGGTGTGGATGGGAAACCCAGAGCCTTGCACAACCTAGGCAAGCACTCTACCCCTGAACAACACTCCCAGTCCAAAACTTTTTTCTTCTTTGGAACCCAGGGGTGCTTTACCATTGAACTATATCATCAGCTCTTTTTATGTTTTATTTTGAAATAGGGTCTTCTTGCTAAGTTGCTGAGGCTGGCCTCCAGCTTGCAATTCTCCTGCCTCAGCCTCCCAAGTTTCTGAGATTACAGGCATGCACTGCCATGCCCAGGTCAAAACTTTTTTTTCTTAAAAAAATAAATATAACTGGTCTCCTGATCCATGATCTTCATCACTTTTTGCTTCTAGAGTTAACTTTTTCCCTCATTCTCTCTTAATGCTTATTTTGCACCTAGAGTAACATGCATAATTGAAGCTGATTCTCTCCTTCATTCCTGCATGTATGTGCATTATTTCCATTTCCCTACATTCAACAATACAGTTATATCACATTAAATCAATTATATCTAATGAGTTTATAATTATATCTAGAGTTTATCTTATCAGGAGATAAATGTTATTGAAGTTGGGCTATATGATACACTATGATCTTTTCTTCCTTCCTTTCTTTCTTTTTCCTTTTCCTGTACTGGGGATTGAACCCAGGGTCTCCTGCATGTTAGGCAAGCACTCTAACACTGAGCTACAACCCCAGCCCTTATTTCTTTGTATTCACTGCTAATTCATCACCAACCTCTTCTTCCAATTATCAACTGAGAGGAGATTTAAAACACATCATCAGTCAGGCATGGTGGTGCATGCCTGTAATCTCAGCAGCTTGGGAGGCTTAGGCAAGAGAATCACAAATTCAGCAACCAACCAAGACCTTGTCACAAAATAAAAATAAAAAGGGCTGGGGATGTAGCTCAGTAAAGTGCCTCTGTTCAATTCCCAGTACCAAAAAAGAACAAGAAAAAAAATTTCACCATAAAACACATCATCACCTTGACTAGAAATCTGTCAAAGCATTATGTCCTATTTCAACCTAAGCTGGATGTTCCCTATGCTTGGTACATCCTGGGATCTTCTTTCACTATTGTCTTGATGAATCCCTTAAACTTTGGAAGCAGAGGTGAATCACTGAATATTGCAGGGGGCGGGAGGCAGGGAAGTAAAGGATATATATGAATCAGAAGATGATCCTTAGCAATGTAAGAGATAAACATATAGAGAATATCAGTGAGGAATAATAACCAAGCATTAAGTAAGGAGGATTCTATGAGGTTAGAGCCATTTTTGGTTAGTTTTTCAGATACTTACTGGACATTTGTAATCTCTAGCTCTTTCATGTTTCAGTGTGTGCATTATAAAGGCATATCGTCTCTGAAAAACCATTCCACATTCTCCACATTTATGGGACACTTCTTCAGCATTCTCCTTAGAGTCCCTTTTTGGCTGTTTCATCTTTTTCCCTCTTTGAACTAATTTCTGGGCTACCTGGTTAAGGAATAGAAAACAATCTAAGTACATGTACCATGTTTTGGTTTCTAAAGTCAAGAGACATGTTACAAATTTCTAATCAAAATATTTCAAATTCACATTATCTTATTAATATTGATAAATTCAAACATTAAATTGCTGTCTTGTACCTTTCTCCCTTCACAAATTATTTTTAATTTTATATCATTAGAACGATTTCAATTTAAGCTAACACTACAAAGGACATCCCTTTTTTACATCATACCTGTTGAACCGCTGACTTGGGAATGGCTTTCCGTTTCTGAAGCTTTTTCTCCATGCCTTTGTGAAGTCGGACATACCCCCCTTCATTAACAGAACGCTGCCGAAGTCTGCTTCTGTAAGTATCATCATCGGGTCCAGGGTCTGTCTTTTCTGTTGGTGTAACTAGATTTTCCTGATCCTTCAAAGGTTGGCCAAAGTTCTGCCTATGTTTTGAGATGTCTTCAATACAGATTTCTTCAACTGATGTATCATTTTCCATATTATTGTTCTCTTGAGAGCTATTGATTACATTCTCTTTTGAAATTTTAAGATGAAAATTAGAAACTATGCCATCTTCTCTGATGTTTGAAGTTTCTAGTTCTGACTGGTTGTTTTTTGTCACTAAATCAACAGACTCCATTTCAGGATGGGAATCAGTTATACATCCTACAGATGACAGAGCAGATTCAGTTGCTGAAGAAACCTGAGGCTCAGGCTGTCGTCCTAGCCCTCCATTCTGCTCAGCTTCTGGCAAGTCTCCATTTACCAGTAGTACAATTTCACAATCCCCAAGTTCATTAGATAAAGTTGTTGTGGTTCCTTCATTGCTAGCCACTGGAGGTGCTATACCTCCACTGTGTTCTGATAAGTCCTGGGTAGATGCAACTGTCTGTACTTCACCCTTCTTATATACTGTTAACTGCTTTTCTTCCATTAGTTTATGTACACTTTCACAAATTTCTAAAACTTCTGACATGAAAAGATGACGAGCTAAAATGGCCACATCGGCCATGCTACAGAAGTCAAAACTTAGAACAGAAGTATAAGCAAATTCCAGCAAAGGAAGGAAGCTTGCTTTACAAAAACCTATATGAAACAAGAAAGGTAGGGACAAAAAAGCCAATCATCACTAAACAATTCTATAAAACTAACACAGAATTATGACAATATAAAATATAATAAAAGGTAATTATGGCCATTTGTTCTGCAATTAATTACCCCTAGATACACTTTATTCTAGTTGCTTATTAAACGTAGACTAACTCACTTCTATAAGCTAAGTCTCTCAACATCTAATACAGAAAATAGTAGACTCAAGATATGCTATAAGGCAGTCATTTTCAACTAACTCCTTAGAGTTCTAAGTCTAACTCCTTAGAACCCTGGGGATTACTCATATTTCCCTCAAGAAACAGCTGCTGGAGAATGGAGGATTAAAAAAAAGTGGGGGTGGGGGGAAGGTAGGTGATTAGGCAGGGTTTAACCAATCTGTCCCCTAACCTTGCATAAGTATAGCTATATGTGTTAATAGCCTATATAGAAACTTTTGAAGTTGGGTATGGTGGTGTACATCTATAATCCTAGCTTAAGGAGGCTGAGGTAGGAGGATCATAAATTCAAGGTCAGCCTGGGCAACTCAGCAAGACCCTGCTTCAAGATAAAAAATAAAAAGCACTGGAGATGTAGCTCAGTGGTAAAACACCCCTGGGTTCAATCTCTAGTACAAAAAAAAAAACAAAAAAAAAACCACAGTGTTCTACAACTAAAAATAAAAACCAAGATCTAAGGCAGGAGTCAGCAAAAAATGTTCTGAATAGAATCAAACAATAAATATTGTAAGCCATAAGGTACCAAAGTGTCTGTTACAAATGCTCAGCCCTGATGCCAAAGCTGGAAAGCATATGTACACAATGGGTATGGTTATGTTCCAATACCACTTACTTTATGAAAAGGGAAAAGGATTTTGGCCTATGGGCTATAGTTTGCTTATACTGGTTCCAAGGAATGAAATAATAATTACATACATGAAGCACATAGGACAACATGGTTAAGGATTCACTTTCAAATGTCATTTTAAGTTCTTAACAATTACATGATTTAAAAAACTAGATTAAGCTGGGCTTGATGGCATACACCTATATGTAATCCCAGCAGCTCAGGAGGCTGAGGTAGGAAGATCACAAGTTCAAAGTGAGCCTCAGCAACTTAGTGAGGTCCTAAGCAACTCAGTGAGACCCTGCCTCTAAATAAAATATAGAAAAGGGCTGGGGATGTGACTCAGTGGTAAAGTCCCCCTGGGTTCAATCCCTGGTACCAAAAATAAAAAGAAAGAAATTAAGAAATTAATGAAGCTTATCTAATTCACAGTATACTGAATATTGCATCCAACTAAAAATGTGCATTCTTTTCAAGCAAAATGGAACCATACATAAAATTGCTATATTTAAAAAATAAATAGGAAATGAGCCGGGCATGGTGGTGCAAGCCTGTAATCCAAGTGACTTGGAAGGCTGAGGCAGGAGGATCGCGAGTTCAAAGCCAGCCTCAGCAACTTAGCAAGGCCCTAAGCAACTCAGTGAGACCCTGTCTCTAAATAAAATACAAAATAGGGCTGGGGATGTGGCTCAGTGGCCGAGTGTCCCTGAGTTCAATCCCCGGTTCCCCCCTTCAAAAAAAAAAAAAAAAAGGAAATGATACAATTTTAAGAAAATATAACAGAACCAAAAGGTATAAAGTACTTTGGAATAAATATAAGAAAAGATATGCAACACCTGTATGGATAAATCTCTAAAATCTTACTAATTCTATGTCTCTCCATGAAGACACATTCATTCTTTTCTTTTTGCTAGAAGTCAACAAGATGTTTTACAATTTATGTGAAATAGCAAAGGGTTATGAATAGTTAAGAACTACCTAACAAAACAACAGATGAGAAGCAAGACAATGTGGTGCATGCTTGTAATTCCAGCAATTTGGAAAGCTGAGGTAAAAGGATTACAAATTAGAGGACAGTCTCAACAACTTAGTGAAATCCTCTCTCAAAATGAAAAATAAAAAGGCTGGGGATGTGGTTCAGTGATAAAGTGAATGTGGATTTAAGCCCCAGTATAAAAAAAAAAAAAAAAAAAAAGAAAGAAAAAAAGTTGGAAAATTTTCCTTACTATTACATACCTAAAGTAGTTAAGATCAAATGATAATAGCGCAGGAAAAGACAACTAATAGAACAGATTAGAATTATTCCCAAATACAAAAATGTTTTGTAGTACAATGTGCATGACTAATGAATGGTAGAGGATGAAGTTTTCACTTCATGGTTCTCAGACAAGTGATTAAATTGAACACTTATCTCATACAAATAAGAGTGAATTCCAAATAGATTAAATGTTAAATGTGAAAGACAAACTATGAAACTTTAAAGAGACAATATGTGAAAATATCTTTATGGTCTTGACAAATTCAAATACATTAACTAGTTTTGTTTTTTTTTTGAACCAGGGATTGAACTCAGGGACACTCGGCCACTGAACCACATCATTAACTAGTTTTAACTACATTAAAAAACAAACATTATACTGTACATGTTTTAAATTCTATCTACTTAATCTTCATTAAGTAATATATTTTTAAAATAGCATTTAATTCACTGTTAGTGGCTTACATTATATTTGGTGAACAATACTAAATTATTCAGATGGCTGAATGAAAGGTATGTTTTCCCCTTTGAGTCACCAAACCCTGGGGGCAGGGAGGACACCCAGTCTAGAATATAATCTTGAGCTTAGGCCAGTTGCTTGCACAGAGTAAATGCTTAACAGAAAACTTCTGCTTTATGCAATCATAAAGCTACTACTAGGAAAAAAATGTTTGTATTGGTTTTCCTAGAAGAGATTTAAAAAGTATAAGGCAAAAATAGTGATACTAGTAATACAAAATTTATAACAAGTTTATATTGTGATAAAATGTGTAAATGAGGTTACCTGTTTTAATTCTTCCTAAATAATCATTTGTTGTCTCATAAGCCAATTTAAATTTAAAAACAGTTTGAGGGGATATTCATAATTCCATCAGTATTATTACCAGAATTATATTACTATCACTAGAATGATAAATTCTAGTGAGGCCAAAAGAAAGTAGAACTTAAAATAACAACAACAATAATAATAATACCTAAAAAAACCCTTACCTGAATATTTATTTTTCTACATTGACAGTTTAACCTAATGATTCTGATGATTAATCTTTTGGGGGCTGAATCCAGGAGTACTCTACACTGAGTTACATTTCCTGCCCTTTTTTATTTTTAGACAGTGTTTCCTTAAGTTGCTAAGGCTGGCCTTGAACTTGAGATGCTCCTACCTCAGGTTCCATGTGACTGGAACTTCATGCACGCACTACTGTGCCTAGCCTATTGATTAATCTTTTTTAATTTATTTTTTGTTGTAGATGGACACAATAGCTTTATATTATTAATTTATTTTTTTATGTGGTGCTGAGGATCGAACCCAGGGCCTCACACATGCTAGGCAAGTGCTCTACCACTGAGCCACAACACCAACCCCTAATGATTAATCTTAAAAAGCAAATAATAGACTTATAGAAGTACTCTATGTATAATCACATGTCCCACTCAAAAATATATAAGCAGGCAACATATTCATTTAAAGTAATAATACTGATGGAGTTATGGATTTCCCCTCAAAAATTTTTTTTTTTGAACTGGGGATTGAACTCAGGGGCACTCAGCCACCGAGCCACATCCCCAGCCCTATTTTGTATTTTATTTAGAGACAGGGTCTCACTGAGTTGCTTAGCGTCTTGCCCATGTTGAGGCTGGCTTTGAACGCGCCACCCTCCTGCCTCAGCCAGGCCTGCACCACTGCGCCTGGCTTCGAACTGTTTTTAACGGTTGAAGTCCCAGAAATAATAATTCTAGTATAAGTGTCTGGCCTAAGAAATAGTGATAGGAAACAGTGATATTTTAAAACCCTGCTAAGAAGAAGAAGGAACTTTTCAGTTGAGTTGGGTCTGCTTCTATAAATAGGCCTCTACTTTAGCATAAATCCTGTATTGGAAGACACACAGATACACACACATTCGTCTTCTGGAATGTACTTATTAATAAAAAGCAAGGTATTATAAAATTCTTACCAGAAAGATCCACCACAGCCTCATGACTCGAAATGGCACCTTTCTCAATGAAAAGATCTCGAAAGTATTCGCTATTAGCTGACAAAACAGATTTATGAGCTTTGTACTCTTCTCCTTCAATTAACAAAGTAACGTCACAGAACTGATTGGATAGTCTCTGCTCATTCAGTTGTTTCAAGACAGCCTGGCAATGTTTTGGAGAAGATCGTTTTACCACTCCTTTGGTGTCAACCTGTCAAAATAAGATGATACCAAGAGGTGTATTATGAAAATATAGCTCAGTGGTAGTGTGCTTGCCTAATGTGCACAAGGCCCTGGGTTAGCTCCCCAGCCCAGGGAAATCATCTGTACTTTTTACCCTTTTAAGAGATAAGAAAAAAATAAGCTTCTATTCTTTCACTGTCACCTATGTATTTAAATAAAAAGGTGTCACTATTTTCTACTATGTTTATGCTACTTGACCTAGCAAGAAGGTATACTCACTTCTTGCTACCTCTTCTTACTTATCAGAAATTTGGTGATTTATAATATTCATGAGGCAAAAAAAAACAACAACAACCAAAAACTGAGTTAGATTAATTTTTACCTTGCTGCATGACCCAGAGACTATTCCAAAAAAGTATTCTGTCTATCTCTACCAATATTATCATTACAAAGGAAAGGAAGTGAGGGAATTAACAACAAATCAACAGGATACTAATTTCATTCTGGAGAATAACAATATTTATAATGAATGAAGAGGCAATACTAATATACTTTCAGCTTATACAACAACATAGTACATAACTCATTTTGTCTTATTCAATTACTTTTACCTCAGACATAAAGACCTGTTTAAATTTTCAACATCAGTTCCAACAGTCAAGCAGTGTCAGTGGTTTAAAAACAATACAATTTGGGCTGGGGATATAGCTCAGTTGGTAGAGTGCCTGCTTCACAAGCACAAGGCCCTGGGTTCAAACCCCAGCACCAAAAAACAAACAAACAAACCAAAAAAACAATTCACCAAGGCTACAAATAGGTGACACATAAGTTAAAAATGTTAAAACTAAATAGAAGGTACCACTTACAAATACAAGTTCATGTTTGGATACTGGCTTCTTTTTCGAAGACTTAGAGGCTGTAGTTGGAGGTGAAGTAAAGTTGCTCAGGTCATCTTCTGATTCATTACTTTCTTCTCCAGATTCAAGGTCTAGTCCCAATTCTTCCAACATTTCTGAAGCATCTGATATTGGCCTGGAGCGATCTAGTTTCTCCTGGCATTTGCTACACTGTTTAATATAATCTTTGACTTGCTTTAATATACCTACAGTAACAATAAAAATAAATCATATTTAATACGGTTTTATTTGAAAATTGAAAAACATATTATTTGTGTTCAATTAACATATGTTCAATTAATATATGTTCAATTGCATATGTATACACACCCATGTCCATAAAGAATGTGGAGTTCCTTAGATGATATTTTTTTTTCAAAAATAAAAGGATATAAATGATAGTCTCTTTCCACGAGGTTTGTTGTTTATTTCTAGTTATTCACTTCCCCCACCATAAGATTATATAGCTATATACAACTCCATTTGCATTACAATGCATCCATGCAATGAAAACTAGTCATAAACTGCATAAAGACGTTTCAGAGCTGGGCATAGTGGTGCATGCCTGTAATCCCAATGACTTGGAAGCTGAAGCAGGAGGACAAGTTCAAGGCCAGCCTCAGCAACTTAGTGAGCCCTAGGCAACTTTGCAAGACCCTGAATCAAAATAAAAAATAGAAAGGGATGCAGATGTGGCTCAGTAGTTAAAAATTGCTGGGTTCAATCCCTAGTCCCAAATTTTAAAAAAAATTTTCAGTCAACTTTGGTCCACATATACAAATAAGATTATAATATGGTCGAGGTATGTAGTAGGATATACCATCGAGATTCATAAGTACATTCTACGATGTTCATACAACCATCCATTGAACCATAAATTGCCCAACAATGAATTTCTCATCTCTCCAGAATTTATCCCTGTTATAAAGCACTGCATGACTATATGTGAAATATTCAACTGTTTTTGACCTACAAATAATTTAATGCAGCTCAAGTCATAATACTTTCCATCCCACTGACATCAGTTTTGACCATGCGATTTGTTTTGGTCAGTGGAATAGGAAGGGATATGAGGTGTGCCATGTTTGAACAGAAGTTTTAAGAGGTACTTAGTATTTCTCATCACTTCCTTGAATTTTGTCCCTTTTCTCAAAAAACAGAATGTCCCAGCTGGATGCTGTTCCTTAACCTGCATCACAGACAGATAAGGGAAGGAAAAAAAAGAAAAAAGGTTGATCTGCAGCCTGGAACAGGACTACAAACAAAACTTACAATAAGAATGTAAAAGAAATCTTTTGTTTTTGAAAGTAATGAGGTTTGAGGGCTATATGAAATAACAGCAGCATAAGTAACAAAAGTTGATGATACACAAGGAACTGACAAAAAGCCTACTCTGAATTTCAACTTCCAGCTCAGAATGCTAGGGTAGAGGTGAGGGGACAGGCAGGGAAGATTTTATATACATATACACAGATACAAATCCATCATCCTTATAAGGCAGGAACAATTAATTCCCATTATGCTGAAGAGAACGAAGCCCAAATAGGTATGTAACTTGTTCAAAGTCATACAGAGTACATGGCAGAGCTAGTAGTTATGCTACTTACACAAGAACATGTTTGTACAACCTTGTGGCAGGTACAAACCTTGTGGCAATTTGTCTATAAGCTATAATAGCAGGTTTTAAAAAATGATTTTAAAAAGGCAGGATATATATATTTTACACAGTTAAGAGTAAATGGGACTGGGCACAGTGGCACACGCCTGTAATCCCAGGGGCTTGGGAGGCTGAGGCAGGAGGACTTCGAGTTCAGAGCCAGTCTCAGCAAAAGTGAGGCACTGAGCAACGCAGTGAGAGCCTGTCTCTAAATAAAATACAATATAGGGCTGGGGATGGGGCTCAGTGGTTGAATGCTCCTGAGTTCAATTCCGGGTATATGCCCCCCAGCAAAAAAAAAAAGAATAAATGGGTTAAAAAAGAATAAATGAGGACTGGTACAGCACTTGCCTAGCATGCGTGGAGCACTGGGTTTGATCCCCAGCACCACATAAAAAAAAACAAAAAAACAAAAAAACTAAATAAACAAAATAAAGGTATTGTGTCCATCTACAACTAAAAATATTTATTTATTTATTTATTTTTTTGGTACTGGGGATTGAACCCAGGGGCACTCAACCATTGAGCCACACCCCCAGCCCTATTTTGTATTTTATTTAGAGACAGGGTCTCACTGAGTTGCTTAGGGCCTTGCTAAGTTGCTGAGGCTGGCCTTGAACTCACGATCCTCCTGTCTCAGCCTCCCAAGTGCTGGGATTACACCGCGCTCGGCTAACTAAAAATATTAAAAAAAAAAAAAAAAGAATAAATGGGGCTGGGGATATAGCTCAGTTGGTAGAGCATGTGCCTTGTATACACAAGGCCCTGGGTTCAATCCCCAGCATGACAAAAAAAACAAAACAAAACAAAACAAAACAACCAATAAATGAGTTAGAATAATGAAAACCTTCTGGAGATGAATAGTGGTGATTATTGTACAACAATGTGAATGTACTTAATGCCAGTGAACTGTATACTTAACATGGTTAAAAACGGTAGATTTTTCCATTATTTATACTTTATCACAATAAAAAAGAATGGGTGTATGAAAGAGAGAAATACATAGGTGAAAATGTATACATCCTTAGAGCAAAAGAGTACTATCGAAATTTCCATGTTCCAAATTTTAAAAGCATTTTTTTCTAATTAATCTTGGCTATATTTCGAAACCTTTTATGATTTTCCACATTTAAGTATATACTGCACATTCTGCATAATCAAACAGAGGTTTGATTAAAGTATTAACTGGTTGAGTTCAAACTGTATTGAGAAAATACACAGAAGTCATTTGAATAAGGATGAAAAAAATGAATAAGAAAACGGATGAACCTATGGCCATATTTAACTGCAAGAAAGCCTGAGAAATGTAATAATGTAATATAATTTCAGACTTAGGATCAACTGCTAAGAAAAGAAAGGGTAGCTGAGCATGGTGGCAAATGCCTGTAACACCAGCTGAAGTAGGAGGATCACGAGTTTGAGGCCAGCCTCACAAAGTGAGGCCCTTAGCAACTCATGGAGACCCTGTCTCAAAATAAAAAATAAAAAGGGCTGGGAATGTAGTTCAGTGGTTATGTGCCCCTGGGTTCAATCCCCAGTACAAAAACAAAAATAAAAAAATTATAAAGAAAGGGCAGACAGATGGTAATCAACAAGTAGCTCCACCACCGGGCAATAGGAAGGCCAATGGTAAAATCTGCTTAAATATGTTCACCTATTGTTTTCCAAACCTGATTCACTATAGGATCACCTTTAGAAGCACCAATTAAAACACTATTTAAAAAATGCTAACCTAGTGCAAAGTTTTTACTCTGTATCATGCCCTTGCTCTAGTTGCAATTTCCATTAAAATTTACATGATGAAGAGAACCAATGACATCAGTGTTCAAATCCCAGAATTTATAGATCCTATGCATTAGAGTCATTTTCATTTTCACCTACCAGGTTTAGACAGCTTTGCATTCAATTACTGGAGGGTTCACCTACATTCAGAACCCAGGACCCACCCCCCCAACCCCCATGTTTTCAAGTTTTTCTACATCATAGATCTATCTCACTGCAAAGAATATGCTACTTGAGGTCAAAAGTAGATCTGCTGGTTAGATGCTCTTCTGACATTTCTCCTAAATAACTTCCTTACTCAATGAGAAATGGTTTAATTATTTAAGAAATATAAAGATGAGGTTATATTTATATCTAGAACATTTTTACTGACTTAATTTTTTTGCTGTTTTTAGAGAAACCAAAGATTTTTATGTTCTACACTTCAAGTTTCTGTTTTCCCAACATAGGCCCTGTGATATTTCCTTGGATGTCAAGTTACTAATAAAAGGTTATTTACTGAGTAATGAGGAATAAATTAGGTCAAGCATCCCTAACCTGAAATTCCAAAATTAAAACTTTTTGAGTGCCTGCAAGTAGAAAATTCCATACCTGATTTCATGTAATAGGCCACATTCACCTAATGTACACTAAAAATACTGTATAAATCACAAGATATGTGTATCAGGTGTATATAAAACATAAATAAGTTCTACATTTAGACTTGGGTCCTATCCCAGGTATGTCTCATTATGTATATGCAAATATTTCAAAATTTTAAAAACATCTGAAATAAGAAACACTTCTGGTCCAAAGCACCCTGGATAGGAGATATTCAACTACTCAATCTGTACTTTGATTGATCATCAGCCTGAGGAACAGTTTCTCACTCAGATTTTTCAATTTCAGAAGTATAGATGCTCCTCAACTTATAACAGGTTATGTGTTCCAATAAACCCCTCTTAAGTTGAAAAATGTCTCAGTAGAAAATGCTTTTAATACATCTAATTTATTGAACATCATAGCTGACCAACACAGAGTACTATGGAGTCTTGGTTTATCATGATCATTGTGGCTGACTGTGATCTTCTACTCACCACTGCTGCCTTGCATAGCAAAAGCATATCATGCTAGATCTTGCTGGCCTGGAAAAAGCCCCAAATTCGAAGAATGGTTCCCACTGAATATATATGGATTTTACACTGACATAAAGTCAAAATATTGTAAGTTGGGGACCATCCATATTAACATTTTGGGTCAAATGATCCTCTATTGTGTGGGAACTGTCCTATATTGTGTGGAATGTTTGGGCACATCCCTGACCTCTATCCAACTAAATGCCAATCATTATCCCCTCTCCCCACAGTCTGACAACCAAAAATTATCTCCAGACATAGCCAATGCCCCCGAGGAAGAAAAACTGTCCATTGAAAACCACCACTCTGGACGTCTACATGCCAAATTGGAAAATTTATTCCTGTCAGCAGTCCAAAAACTTTCCAGACCAGGCTCAGTGATGTGTGATTGTTGTCCCAGCTACTTGGGACACAGGCAGGAGGACCATTTGAACCCATGAATTTGAGGCCAGCCGGGCAACATACTGAGACCTGTCTCAAAACACAAAACAAAACCCTCCCTCGAGCCTTCCTGATCAGTGAGATCTCTTATTCAATGGCTTTTATGTTGAGCCCCCTGAATATAAATTCTTCAGTTTTTTGTTTATTTGTTTTATTTTCTCCAAAGACATTAGAAGTAGTTACAGTTTTATTTTACATAAAGCCAGATATTATCAGTTTTCTAGAGATTGCACCTTCCAGATAAGATCACAGCAGCACCTATTTATCCCCTTAGTCTGAACAAAAATATATCAATTCTTAGGCTAGGAACTTCTACAGATAGCTAATTTAACCTATTCTATGATTTTGCTAGTTTAATCATTTCTTCCTTCTCATTTAATCTTATTCTCAGAGTTCAGATGCATTTAATTGAAGATTTTCACACATCAGCTTTTCATGAAGATAGGGGAAAGAAAATCATTCAAGCACACATACAATATGCAGGATAAAAATAGAAAAATAGGGGGACAAAATCTATTAACATTTTACTTTCTGAAATAAATCTGGTAGCTAATATACATAAACTTGAGGCACTAAACCAGAGTTTTTCCATGCCCAAACAAGGTAAATTGTTGCAATCTTGCCTAAGCTTTAGAATATAGCTCATACTGGGAGCACTCCAGATAAAAATCGCATAAATAATGACTCCAGTAAATTACCTTTGGTAAAACCTCTTGTGAATTGATTTTGAAGCACTCTCCCCTAGCAAATGTATTAGGCTATCTACAATAGTTTTAGGGACTTACATTTGTATTTAAAGACACATTAACAAATATTAGTTACAAAAGCTTATTTTATCAATTATCAGTTCTAAATCATTGCCAAAACCGGTTAAAATAACACCATTAGATCTAGAATAAAGCTTAAGCTTTCTTCTTTGTTACTGAGAAACATGCTATGTAAGTCGCTTAAGACTTACAAATTTTGAAACAAACTACATAGGAAGAAACTGACTAGTAAAAAAATTTCCACTCCTTTGTAGTTTTGTTAATCTGTCTATGGTAAAGAAACATGTACACAAGCAAGGGGTTAAAATAATAAACATCAAAATGAATAGCTAATACTTGAGGGTATACTGCTCTGATGCTTACTAGCAATTCTGATTTTAAATGATTAAATATTAAAACAAATAACATGATGATCAATAATAACACCATTACACGTTGACACAGCATTTTTATGAAAAATAACTTCTAAAACAGGTCATGAGTGGCACTCCTAGATTTTTTGCAAAATCTTTTAAATGTGTGGCTTAACAGAAGACAGATTATTATGGCCTTCAATCTATTGTGATAAAACATCTGTCATGTAACCTGTGGAAAACTCCACTGTATGCTTGGGAGAGAATGCATACAGTGCATTATTTTAATTATGAAAATTTTAACCTGGCAGATCCTCTGAAAAGAATATTGGGTCCTCTCTCCTCCAGGGTTTCCTATACTTTGAGAACAGCTAGCTGTTCTAAGTGTTGAGGGACTCTGTCATTCCACATAGCTACAAACATCTCTTTCATTTTAAAATTAAGCTAACAGAAACAATCTTAGGGTCCTCCCTTACCTTAACCCCAGTCTTTTAAGACAATGCATACTAAAACCAAAAAACAAAAACTGGATTTGATACTACCAAGATAATCAATTTAGAAAAAAAAATCTGAATAAATATCATATAGCATCATTTAACAGTGGCTTGCATTCACCCTACATTTACTCTTCAGTTTTATCTCTTTAATTTAATTCAGATATTCGTTTAAAATAGAAAATAAGCCGGGCGTGGTGGCGCATGCCTGTAATCCAAGCGATTTGGGAGGCTGAGTCAGGAGGATAGTGAGTTCAAAGCCTGCCTCAGCAACTTAGCGAGACCCTAAGCAACTCAGTGAGACCCTGTCTCTAAATAAAATACAAAATAGGGCTGGGATGTGGCTCAGTGGTGGAGTGCCCCTGGGTTCAATCCCCAGTACCCCCCCCAAAATAAATAAATATATAAAAATAAAAAAATAAAATAGAAAATAAGGGAAAGCATTTGAGAATATAGATATGGACTGTTTTGAAAACGGGAAAGAATTTTCTAAGGAAAAAAGTTCGTAAATGAATAGCTTTGATGAAACGCTCATAAACAAACAAAAAACTCTTTAAAAACGAGGACCACAGTCTCAAGACTCATGATTTAATTTCTCTACAGAGTGGCGGACCCTTCCTCGTTGACAAAGCGCCTTCTTACCTGAGCCGGTAAACTTTCCTGAGTGGCTCAGTATTTACCAACTTTGTGGAATGGGAAGGTGGTTAAGAACCCAAGGGCACTAAACTGGTTTCCAAGGAGTTAGGAAACTTTAGAGATTAAATTCTGACAATTAAAAAGACAACCACAGTATCCGCATCTTTTCTGGGTATACCTAGTGCCTCCATAATTCCCAGAATCAGGGCGAAGAACATTAAAACACTCAGAATTAAAATATTTGATAGTCTTTACATTTAACTATCGCAATAAGGGCGAGATTCAAGGCGACTGTTCAACAACTACTCTTTATCACTTCTGCACACAAATGCATTATTTCTTATTTACGCTGCAGTAGCAGAATCTTGAGAAATAGGGCGAGTAGATCCAGCAAAGTTCAAACCCATTCCCTAAAACGCGAGCAGAACACACATGAAACTGCAGCCGGGTTTGGGACAAGCCATCCCTGAACAAAATCATGTGCACAGACTTTAAAACGCAAAAGCCGCAGCCTCCGGGTCCAGGCGCCACAGCTCGCTCCCAAGAGATGGTGCCACCGCCTCTGGGTTGCCTAGAGAGGCGGGCCTGGCCTGGTCAGGCTCCGCCGTCCCGCCTTCCCCGCCGCTGGCCCGGCCCCCGGGGAAGCCCCCTTGGCCCCACCCCGGGCGAGGGTCCGCCCCTAGTTTCCCGGCCTTCTTCCTGTGGGAAGTGCGGCTCCTTTCGCGTCCCCCACCCTCTCGACGCCGCCTGGCAGCAGCTCCGCCACCGAGTGCGGGCTGGCCAGGCAAGAGGCGTCCGAGACCTTCCAGCTCGCGGTGCGCCAACAGGCCGCGTTAGCAGGCCTTGCCCGGGCAACTAGCCGCCGACCCGCCCTCTCGCCGCGGGCCAGGTCTAACCTCGCCACCAGTACGTCTTGGACAAGTCGTGCCAGGTCTGATGCCGGGTGTGGTGAGTGCCGCCAGGGCCCAGGTGTGCCGCCTCGATGAGGCCCTGGCGCCGCTCTGGTTGCAGTACTACCTCTAGCTCCGCAAAGGTCTTGCGGTGCCGCTGCCGCCGCTGGTAGTACAGAGTCCCGCCGCGCACCACGTAACAGGCGGCAGCCTTGCGGATTTTACGCTTGACATTGCCCTCCGTGCCCGGCGCGTAGGGCTCGCGCTCGTTGGTCAGGTAGCGCAGGATGGCCCGGTAGCTTTCCTCGCTTGACATCGCGGACGGCGGCTCCCTGAGGGCACCTGTCAGTGGTGGTGGAGGAAGACAGCGCACTAGCTCCGGGTAGATGCAACAGCAGTGGCGGCACTATACGGAGGAACCGCTCCGCCTTTGGTGAGCGCTCTTAGACGGCGCCGGGAGCGTGAAAGGAGAACGGACGAGTTGGTAACCAGGGGGAACTGCACTTCTCCAGCGCGCGGGATCCGCTCGCGACTGACAAAATGGCTGCTGCACCATCGGAAGTGACGCAAGCCAAGGGCGTGGACTGAGCCCGGATTGGAGTGTTTTCTCTTTCTGGCTTGAGGGAGCTGGTCCAATGACGTCAGCACTGCGGGCAGACATTTTGGAAGCGGGTAGGCCTTTCGTAGGAAATCGAAAGGGTTTTGAGCAGCCATCATAAGTCCTGGCAGTTTCCCTTTTTTATTTTTCCTTTTTCCCATGCTCCGAAGAGCCACGTGTGGGAGCTGGTGGGAATTTCTTATCCCATCATAGACAACCAAAAGAGTGAGACAACCAAAAGGGCAAATGAGTTCGTTTTGTCTACCTTGAGACACCTGACATAAAGCATCAGATATTCAGGCTTTAGCAAAGCCACTAGACACATTCACATGAAAAAGTAGGCTCCAGTTAACAAACATTCCAAAACCTAAGTCCTTCAAGTTAAAAGTTTTCGTTCATGTACGTAAACCGCTGCCTCCCTCTCCACTTACCCAAGGAATAAGCAGAATTTTTCTGGAATTATCAACGTGTTTAACGATGATGTATATATAAAGGGCAACTGTGTTGGAAAGAAATGGGAAGGAGTAGCCAGCGCCATTTAGCTTCATTTGCATATATATTTACATACATCCCTCGGTGGGGTGGGGAAGGTCTCCGTTTTGTAGGGCACAAGAAGCCAAGCAGACTTAAACTGCATAACCTAATGTGTGGTAAGGGTCATAGCTCAGATTTTTTTCGCTGGTAGTACCGTGTGGTGGTTTTGGTTACCCTTTCCTGGGCTAAACCTGCTGTGCTCACAAAAGCCTACGTTCCCTGGGAAATTGGATGCTGGAACTACTTTGCAGTTCCAGGCTTTCTAGCCCAGGGACTTTAGCTGCAGACTCCCCACGTGGTTGAGGTCTGAGACTGATCCTTGTTGGGACAGGTAAGGGGCAGATAGCAGCTGAGTTGCAGGCACTCAAAAGCAAAACTGGGTTCTATTTGTAATTACATACCTGCAGACTTTTCAACAGTAACTGAGAATTAGAAAGTGGTGATGCACCCCTGGAGTGGGACAGTGAAAGGGAATGTCCAAATCTACCCTTAAAGAGGAGCTGGTTGGTCTATGCAGTGGGCTTGCCTCTGCACTCTTGTGCTATCAACTCCCTTTAAAATTAAACAATATAAAAGGTGACTAGATTAACCCACACCCGTGGTCCTAGCTTAAAAGGAAGCTGAGAAAAGAGAATCACAAGTTTTGAGTAAAGCCTAGGAAATTTAGCGACTTTCTCAAAAATAAAGTCAGGGATGGAGCTGAGGTACAGTGCTCCTGAGGTCCATTTCCAGTATAACAACAAGGATGTCTAATTAAAGTCAGTTAAAACAGCCAGCAAATGCTATACAGGCAGAGGTAAAGGTGAAGAAAAAAAAAAAAAAAAAAAAACCCAAAACGCATGGTGGTGCACACTGGCAATCCCAGCCACTAGGGAGGCCAAGGCAGGAGGATCACAAGATCAAAGCCAGCCTTAGCAACTTAGCAAGGTGCTAAACAACTTGGGGAGACAGTCTCAAAAAAAATACAGATGTGAAGTGGCAAATACTACTTAAAATCTAAGTTATGAAAACATCCCTCCATCCAGTTCAGTTTCTGCAAAACACGTGAAAACATTGGGCAGCCCACTGATCCTCAGTCTCCTTTGGGAGAAGAAAACAAGTGTTTCAATAAAATGCTTTCCGGTCAGATTGTCTTCCTGAGTGAGCAAAGCTAAATTTGTAATGAGAACAAGTAATCAAGTGTTTATTTCTAGCTCTTTCTGAGCTACCTAGGACTCCATGGCAATCAGAATTGGTAGTTCCACGTCAGGCAGGGGAAATGATGCTTTACTAGGGAAGACTGTCCAGAAATCAACAATAGCTCAGCATTCACTTGGGTATTTTAACTTTCCTTTTTCAGCTAGTGACCTTATTTTCCCTCAAACTGAATTAACATCAAAAGGCTTTTTTCCAAGAAAATCCCTTAATACTTTCAGCTTCACTTACTTCTCAACACTGATGTCACATAAGATTGTTTTTCAGGCTTTCACCAAACATGTTTTATTTATTACACCCAACAATATAACGGCTTGAGCATTGTTATATCCTTGCAACTTAGCACAGGTTGGCAGCTAATAAAGACAAGCTGTTCACAAATTTCTAATTACTATTTTCCTTTATCACATTACACATCTCTTGAACATCATCAAGCTACTGAGCAGTTTTATTTGGCATAGCTTTGTCAAAGTTCTAGCTCAACAAACTACTCCGGGAACAGGTAATATACTCCTTCTCAGTGTTCCTGGGTTCAGTAGCCAGAACAGGGAGGGGGATGCTACCTTCTGGGAGCAAGACTAATACAGCTTATGATTTTTTGGGCAGTCAAATCAGCTAACATCTGACAGTGAAGGGGAGGGGTCCCAATGATAGAAGGCAAACCCAATATATAATAAATATTCCTGTCATGGATGAAGAAATGGCAGAAAAAGAGCATTTAAATAGTCAACTTGGACTAAAATCTATACAACATTCCAGTACTTGCAGCCTGTATAATGTGCCCTTAACACCATCAAAGCAAAGCTAGCATTCAATCACACATCTTACATTATTTCAACATTTCGCCAATTAAGAGGCTTACATTAGGAGGCACTATTCCTCAGAAATCAACTTTCATTTTATTTTTGGTGTAGGGAATGAAACCCAGGGTGTATATATGCTAAGTAAGAGGTCCACATTTTGATCTATGCCCCCAGCCCCAAGAAATGAACTTTTAAAATTGTCTTATTCTCAACTTTAGAGTACATCTATTATCCTGTAGACCCAACATGCCTGTTTTGGAGCAAAAATTCAACACAACCTAAGTTACAGATACATCTTTATTTTAAAATCTCATCTGCCAATTTAGCGTTTTCCACCAACTCGGGGAGCAGAAACCTTCACAGGCTTCACAATCTTTTGCTTAGGTGCTGCCTTTGTGGGAGCCTGTAAAAAAATAATGAATTACTTAATGAAACTTTTCTCACCCACTTTTATGTCCAGACATTTATTTATATATGTATGCATATACTACATTGCCTTAATAATTTAACTGCATTCCTATTATCAAATTTTTTATATAATCCCCCCAATATTAGAAGTAGACTTCCATCTTCACAATTAAAGATAAAAAGACACTGTACAGACTGGAGAACAAAAAGACACATTGGCAAATGCAGTCTGGGATTCTCAACTGTATCCAAATAGAAAAACGATACTATTTTTATTAATAGTATAGGGCCAATATTAATTTTCTGGTTTAAAATTTTCATCAAGGCAACAGAGAAAAGCTGTGAAAACACTACACTGTTACCAAAACTCTTACAAATCTAAAATTATTTAAAAATAAACATTCATTGGTTCCTGGAAAGAAATATGAACCAATCACCCACCCAGAAATCCAATAAGCCCTGTATTCACTTTCATTTACCACTCCTTTATTTAAAACAAAAACTTCCTGCTATATTAAGAAATCCAAGAAAACCCCACAAATTACCTTAGCAGCAGCCATTGCTGTCTTTTTAGATGCCTGCTTAGCCTTTTTTGCTTCCTTGGCAGCCCTGTGGAGTTAAAGATATATTTAGGCAAAGCACTTTACTCCTTAAGAGTCCAACTAATTAAGAAGGAGCTACGTTTTAGAACTATCACACTGCTTCCTTCCTCATTTCTATTTGTCATTTGGGTTAAGTCCAAAATCCAAGGGGATTTTTAATAAACTTCAAGTCCCCTTAATGTGTATTAGTAAATTTAACTGCATATACCATTTTACTTTGTTGTACTTTGAATTGGCTTTACCACTGAGCAATAGCCTTAGCCCTTTCAATTTTTTTGAGACAAGATCTTGCTAATTTGCTGAGGCCAGCCTCAAACTTGCAATCCTCCTGTCTCAACCTCCAGAATTGTTGGGATTACCAGTTGCATACAGGATTTTAACACAACAAATTAGAGCCTGGCATGGTGTCAAAGGTCTGTAAATAATCCCAGATACTCTGGAGCTGAGGCAGGAGGATCCCAAGTTGAAGGATAAGCTCAGCATCCTAGGGAGACCCTGTCTCTCAATTAAAAATAAAATGGGCCAGGGATGTAGCTCAGTGGTAAAGCACATCTGGGTTCAATCCCCAGTACCAAAAATACAAATCAAACCATATTATAAATAAAACATAATCTAAAGTTTACCCCGAAGAGTTGAAACATTCAGTGAACCATTCCTTACCTGATAGCTTGCTCTCGTTGAGCCTTTCTAACTTCTGGTTTCTGATTCCTCTTGGCCATGATATCTGCAAGAGATGCACCAGTGATGGCCCTCTGAAATTTGACTGCACGTCGGGTTCTCTTCTTTTGAATTTCTTCCTACAGAACAAAAACACCAGAGCATGCTTATTAACTTAAGTCTTTTAATTAGACTTTAAAAGACTTTAAAAGAAAGGGTTAATGGGAACTGAGTTTACCAATATCCTTAAGATAATCATAAATCCTAGTCACTTTTGACAACTTCAAAAAAAGACAAAAAAACCTGAACCATTAGAAGGATTAAAAATGGTTTTAAAAAAACTATTTATACATTTAAGAATCTACTTATGAGTAAGGCCCAGCAGTTCATCCTAGTTACTCAGGAGGCTGACTAAGCCTATCTTCAAGGCTTGTATAAGTTGGCTGGGTGTCAGCCTTTTTTAAGCCTGTATCCCCATTAACAGCCTGAGCATGTGCAACCACAAAATCCAAACTGCTCTAAAATCCAAAAATTTTTGAGCAACAAGTGGAAAATTTCATATTTAACCTCGGGTGAAAGGCTGTCAAAATGCAGGTGAACTAAAAATATGTATAAAATTACCTTTAGGCTATTTATAAGAAACATGATGAATTGTGTTTAGAGATTAATGTCCATCACCAAAATATCTCACTATGTATATCCAACTATTCCAAATGTGTTAGGAATGCTTTAGGCATTCCATCATCAGAGATTCTCCTTCCTTCAAGCATTGGAATGATAACTATTCAACCTGTGCATTTTGTTATCCATTCATCTTCTAATGGACATTCATTTTCACCTTTTGGCTATGGTGAACAGCAGTGCTATTAACATCAGTATACAAGTAATTGAGTACCCGTTTTCAGTTCTTTGGGTATAAAAGTGTAAGAGCGGAACTGCCAGATCATAATATGATTTTTTAACATCCTGCAATGAACAAGAGTTCCAGATTCTCCTATCCTCACCAACACCTATAATATCCCATTTCTTTTTTAACAATAGTCATCCTAAGGAGTTTGTTAAAACTCCTTTGTCACTTTTAAAAAGAACTAGAAATACCCCCCACCCCCACGCCCCCGTACTAGAGATTGAACCCAGGGCCTCCAGCAAGCTAGGCAAGCACCCTGCCATTGAGCTACATGCCCAGCCTGTTTACTTCTGATCCTCCTCCCTCAGGTTCCTAAGCAGCTGGGATTACAGCTATGTACTACCATGCAAACAATCTCCCTCCTCTTAATATATTTTATTGATATTTCCCATCATACCCAGTAAAGTCTTCCACACAGGGGATGCTCACTAAATAAGCATAAATATTCCAAGTCCTCTGAATAGCAGTTGTAGTTCTACCACAACAATCAAAACTTTTTTCCTTACAAATCCAAACACCAAAAGCGAGAGTGGCAAGGAACCCACCAAAAATTTATTCCAGACTTCAGGATGAACCAATACTTCATACTGTGAGACACCAATGATATATCTACCTTAGGCTAATCCTATAAGGACTATATTAAAAACCAAGTTGTAAGAAGACTCAATTTTCACCCACTGGAACACCTTTAACCTTTCCATCATACTCTATAATCCAAATGTAACTTATACGAAGGGATATTTTCAGATTTCAACTCCATATTGGTAAACCTAAGATGTAAAGGAGACTTACATCATCCTTTTTCACTTCACTGATGCTTTAGATTTTACAATTGCATTTGAATAACCTTCTCACTTGGTCACATTACAGAACAGAAACCAATACTCAGAAGGCTGAAATTTCCTTAGAGATTGCCCCACTACACCAAAGGGTGTTCCACTCACCGACTGGCCCTTTTTGTGCTTTCTTCTGTAGAGGACAGTCCAGTTTATCTGCCGAGGATTCCTCTTGGATAGGAATGCTGACTCGCATTTTGCATTAAGAAATTGGAAAACCTGATGTGATAAATCCAAAGTCATTACCTTATCTACTGAGCTAAACATATAGAAGAGGCCGAGCTTGAAAACCCTACAAAATATTTAAGTGCTCTTTTCTTTTATGAAATTGGGGCTCACAGACACCAGTAAGCTTAGGTCATATAACTACTAGGTAACTGAGTACCCCGTAGGTCGCGGCGTTTAGTCTGTTCTCCCGAGGCAAAGCTATGTTCTTAGCAAGGGTGGGATGTCAAATTCCGGAAATTCTGCCCTTGTCCCTCCCGAATTCCAAAAGGACCCGGGACCCCAGTTATTTCCCGTACACTACGTCATCAGTTACACAAACCGCTCCTCTTTCCCACCTGGCTCACACTAGGCTAAGGCTGAATACTGGTTCGCTTAGAAGTTTCTGATCCCAACGTCGCTCCACGCAGGAATCCCGAACCCTTTCAGAAACTAACAGTCTGGTGGGAAATTAAGTCGTTTAGACCGAAGTAGGTTGGCCTTTCCTTTTCAGAGCTCGAAAAACCAATGCGGCCTTTTACCTTTCCGTCGGTCCTGGCGTAGCGCCTCCCGTGTCCGGGGTATATCTTGTACCCGCTAAAACTGCACAGCTCGACCCTGTCACGAAAAGTGAAAACTCATTAAGGGGGCTGTTTACAGCAAGTAAAAGCCATGCTCAGGACGCCGCAGAGGGGTTCTGTGCGAGGATGACACAGGATTGGGATTCAAACTTACTTCATGGCGGTAGCTGCTGGGAAAGAGGAAAGATGGCGAAAAGAAGGAGAGCATTATGGGAAGAGAACTAATAAGGTCGTGGGGGAATCTCCTCCCCGAATCCCTTTCGCTGACCCAGGCGCTCTGTGATGACGTTATACACCGCGCCAAAGGATCGCCGCGTCCTTGGCTTTGGCGGGCCTGGGAGGAATTCCGCCAGATTGCTGGACCCTCGAGGGAGCGAGGGAGGGAGAGAGGGGCCCAGCAGGCCACTCCTGTGGCCAATGTTCTAGAGCCAGCCGTTCTACGGCAAAGAATATGAACGAAAGAGAAGGGTGTCCTGTGTCCTCCCTCTTCCTTTTGTATAGATCCTCGGACGAATACCCCACAGGTAAAGCACAAGTCGCATTTTGCCTTCTGTGTTGGCCCATTTCCAAAACCAATAAAGTTAAATTTTAGGGGTTGGGGTGTTGCAGAGTGGTAGAGTACGCGTTTCTCGAAGCCATGCGTTCAGTCCCCACTGCACGAAGGAAAAAAACAAAGAAAAATTACATTTAAAAACAATAAAAAACAGGGAGGGGGAAATGCTGGGGAGTGATATTGGTCAAATTGTACTGTTATATGGTGTACGTGTACGAATATGTAACAACAAATCCCATCAATATGTACAACTATAATACACTAGTGAAAATGGAAAAAAAATAAAAACATCTGAAACTGTCTGCCAGCGTGATGGCATTTTGCGTTAATTATAATTAACATTCCTTGAGAACTTTTTTCGTGCCAGGATTTGTGGTGACTAATGTCAAGAAAGAGTAGAATTATTGTTGAACTAGTCAAGAATGAGTTAAAAGAGGTATGTGTAGAATAAAAAAGCAGAGCAAAGAATTTTTGCCCGACCAACTCTGACCAGCTGTTGAAAATGCCTAGTATACTTGGAAGGTGTTTACTTCTTTAGGTTTCTGTAGCTTTATGAATTGAGTCATGGGATTTTCATCCAACAATAGTCTAAATCTGAGCTGATTTAAAAAAAAAAATATATATATATTTTTTGTATCCGGCATTGAACCCACGGGCGCTTAACCACTGAGTCACATCTCCAGCCTTTTTTGTTTTATTTTGAGACAGGGTCTTGCTAAGTTGTTTAGGACTTTACTAAATTGCTGAAGCTGGCTTTGAACTCATACTCCTCCTGCCTCAGCCTCTGGAGTCACTGGGATTACAGGCCTGTGTCACCATGCCTGGCAAATGTTTGATCTTTTAAAGAAAAAAAAAAAAATCTGGAATGGTCCTGCTTCTACAACTTGCAAGGCTCAGCTGGATATGAATGAATAGGGGTAGAGTCAAGATCCACCTACAGGATTGTAATCCCATGTACTGGACAGAATCTCAGAATTTCTGTCCCTTTCCAGCATTTTAGAAAGATTTTGGTTGATTTTGATCTTTGAAATTCATTTTGGCCTGACTAGTTTTAGGAAGGAAAAGCAGGAAACTGGGTCAGAGTTTTAGCTGCATTTTACCCTTTCCTGAAGGGCAGTCTTGAATTGTTTTTTTTTTTTTTTTTTGGGGGGGGTACTGGGGATTGAACCAACTCAGGGACACTCCACCACTGAGCCACATCCCCAGCCCTATTTTGTATTCTATTTAGAGACAGGGTCTCACTGAGTTGCTTAGGGCCTCGCTAAATTGCTGAGGCTGGCTTTGAACTCGCGATCCTCCTGACTCAGCCTCCCAAGTCGCTTGGATTACAGGCGTGCGCCACCACGCCCAGCTGCACTCAATTCTTTTATACACTTTTGGGAGTACTGAACCAAACTTGGTGCTGCTCTTTTTAGCCTCTGTAACTTCTTTAGCAGTTTTAAACTGGTAAAGGTAGGCATGGTGGCATGTTCCTATAGTCCCAGCTAATTTGGAGGCTGAGGCAGAAGGATCACTCAAACACAGGGGCCAGGCTGGGGAACATAGTGTACCCTCATCACAAAAACAAAATATGTTTTGGAGATAATGTGTTCACATAACCATAGATAATTCAGGGTGTAAGAAAGATACCATGATGGGGGCCTGGTGAATGGTGGTATCATTGTCAAGGGAGAACAGATAAAGGAGTAGGTTTCTGGGGGAGTAGGTCAGTTTTTAAAAGGCTGGGTTTAGTATGCTCATAGTACAGGAAAATAGCTGTGTACCAGGAAGTTTAGAATAGGATATATTTTACGACTAATGAACCTCTGATGATAGGCTACATACGATAACATCACGTAGTGTCACAACCTGGCTTCTTTGGAAGCAGTTAGACTGAGTATGGGGTTCAGGATATTTATTACAAATCAAGTCTTCTGAAAGGAAGAGGGAGAAAGCAGTAATAGGCAGAGGAAGACGTTGAATACATTATAGGCTTACCTAAACCTCAGTCAGCTCTGTAAGGAGGAATTTCCTGAAAGGGGGATTTGAACAGAAATGAATTAAGGATGCATGAGAAACACATTCAAGGGAGAATGTGGGCTATCTCAAGAGTGAGACATTTGGGGGTAAAGCAAGAAATACAGGGGCTGGGGTTGTAGCTCAGTGGGAGAGTGCTTGCTTGGCACGTGTGAGATACTGGGTTTGATCTTCATAAATAAAATAAAGGTATTGTGTCCATCTACAACGAAAACAATTTTTAAAAAAAGCACAATTCATAAATATATAAACTCTAACATACATTTATTTAATGTACTTAGTAATAAATTACTGATGTATACATCAACACTGATGAGTAGTAAACATTATATTAATTAAAAGCCTTACACAAAAAAGTAAATACTGTATACCTTCATATATATCAAGTTCTACTTTGTACAAAACTAACCTATAGTGGGGGAAATATCAGATTAGTGGTTCACTGGCTGGGTGAGGGAAGGAGTGGCTGGAAGGAGGGAACTATATTAATGGTAATGTATATTTTGGTGGGTTAATTAACAGCTTGTCAGAAATATTCAAGATTTGAACATTTCATTGTACATAAATTTTACTGCAAAGGAGGAAACTAGAGAGGCATTTAGCACTAGTGTAATACATGCTGAAGTGTTTAAAGATAGGTATACCTATTTTACATCAAAAACGTGGTAGATTAATGGATAGATATGTGACAAAACAAGTATAGTAAAATGATAATAGGCTGAGAGTGGTAGGTATGTAAGTGTTCACTGTGAAACTCTTCCCAATTTTCCATTTGAAGTTTTTCATATTTTGGGAAACTAAATAAAGGCAGCCCTCTTGTGGAAAAATCTAGTATTGCTGATTGTCTCAAAAAAGCAAATCCAAGCAGGGCTTGATGACACATGCCTGTAATACCAGCAGCTCAAGGGGACCTCAAGTACTTATAGTACAAGAAAGAAAAGCAATGTCTATGACACTTTAATTGGTAAAATTTAAAGTATAATAATATTCAGTACAAATTTTTGTAAAACAGGTCTACTAATGGGAAATCCTTTCTTCAGATTTTTTTTTTTCTGTTTTTCAGAGGTGGAGAATAACATTTTTCTTAACTAGGTTTCAAAGTTGTTTATTCCCTATAATCAAAATTAATTGCAGGCTGGGCGTGGTGGCGCACGCCTGTAATCCTAGTACTTGGGAGGCTGAGGCAGGAGGATCCAAGTTCAAAGCCAGCCTCAGCAATTTAGCGAGGCCCTAGGTAACTCAGTGAGACCCTGTCTCTAAATAAAATACAAAATAGGGCTGGGGATGTGCAAAAAAAAAAAAAAAAAAGAAAAAAAAATTCATCTGTCAGTCCTGATCTGTAATGAAATTTTACAAATTTCATCTTTGAAAAATACCTTTTCACTTTTCATATGGATAGGCACTTCCTAATACTGATATCAATCCCAAGGCATATAATTTAAATTGAACATAGTGATTTCTGGAAAGTCAATTATAGAAATATATTGTCCTCTTGATAGTTGCCTTTTTATAGTCATATTAATCATTTTCAACTGAAGTTTAGGTGAAAGCTCCTCAGTTTTACAAATTGATTTTAAAATATGGAAATTTCCTTTGCACTTGCACTGAAATCTCTAAAGCACTGCTAAAACTGTAGTTGAGTTTTAAAAATAGAATCACTGCAAAACTTGTGTGAGGATAGAAATTTTGCTTTTTATCTTATAGCACAATGTTATTTTTTATGTGTTCATAAGTGATACTTTGTCTTGTAATTTAAGGTTGAATTCATTAAGAAGTATTATCAAATGATCAGAATTAACAAACTACCAAGAATGAATTCCCATGTCACTTAGTGTTCCATATAATGACTAAGACAGATTCTTCATTTAGAAAATTTCAATGTTGGCCTTGAGCTTTTTAAAAAAACTCATGATAAAACATCACTGCTGTGTGACAGGTTAAATCAGGATATTCTGTTATTTTGACAAAAATTCATGGGCTGACAACAGTTACGTTCATGACTGTGAATGAAATTTATTGTTGGATACTGCTCATTCAGTAATACATAGGAGATTCAAATTCTTTCCAATGTATCTATTGATTAAAAATATAAGCCGGGTGCGGTGGCGCATGCCTGTAATCCAAGCGACTCAGGAGGCTGAGTCAGGAGGATCACGAGTTCAAAGCCAGCCTCAGCAATTTAGCGAGGTCCTAAGCAACTCAGTGAGACCCTGTCTCTAAATAAAATACAAAGTAGGGCTGGGGATGTGGCTCAGTGGCTGAGTGCCCCTGAGTTCAATCCCCAGTTCAAAAAAATAAAAATAAAAAAATAAAAATAAAAATATAGAACTTAGGGCTGGGGATGTAGCTCAGCGGGTAGAGTGCCTGCCTTGCAAGCACAAGGCCCTGGGTTCAATCCCCAGCACCGCAAAAAAAAAAAAAAAAAAAAATATATATATATATATATGTATATATATATAAAACTTAAAGACATGAAAATATGTGAAACCAAGACTTTTAAAAATATTCTTGCCTATTTCGTGCAGCTATTTGTGAATTAGCATACATACAGCTGTTTCTTCAGTCATTTCAAACACTGACTCATTGACTAAACAGAAACAAATGAGCTTTGACAGAAACACCCATCAACCCATTAAGAGTCAAGGAAATCATTTACCTTATTTTTAAATTGACTATTAATATTGTTCCCTGTGTCCTTAACACTTTAAGTAACTGTTATGACCTAAAGTTTATCTGTAACACAGTTTTTTCAGTTGCTGCAATCAAATATCAATTAATTAACATGCCATAAATAAGCTTTTTTTTTGGTTTTGCTTGACAAATGAACCACTTGGATGCTTATTTTGATTTGGTGTATTTCATTTTTTAAAATTTTTGTGAAGAAATTCTACAATGAAATATTTTGTGCAGCTCTTTCTTTTTTCTTTTTTGGTACTGGGGTGGAGCCCAGGGACCCTTTACCAGTGAGATTTTTATTTTATTTTTTATTTTGAGACAGGGTCTTGCTAAGTTGCTGAGGCTGGCTTCCAACTTGCAATCCTCCAGTCTCAGCCTCCAAAGTTACTGGAATTACAGGTGTGCACCACCATGCCTAGCTCTAACTTTTCTGACTATTTCCTGTGATTTGGAAATATTGAGATGACCACATACTTTGGTAATGTCAACACATATAATATTTTTAGCACAGATATAATTTAATTTGCATAATAATTCTTTGCCATCCAATTTGATAACACAATCCACTCATCCTTCATCCTTTAAAAAGATGGGATATTTTAAGTCAACTTTCTTTTTATTTTTTCAATGTTTCAGAATGGGTTTAGCTGTGTTATCCAGATTGGCCTTGAATTCCTGGGCTCAAATAGTTCTCTGGATTGTTCTCAATGGGAATCCAATAACAAGGACAAGGTTTTCAGAAAAAGTAGAAAAAAAGTTTTACTAATTTTCTAACAAGCAAGCAGCAGATTCACATCTCAAAGACTGCCAGGGGGAACAGAGGGTTGCTTTCCTCAAATCAATATTTTCCAAGTATCAATATTAGTAGATCTAATTAATGGTCAACTTATATCCTTGAGATAGCTGCTATTTCAATTTCCAGGTCCAGATTTTGTTTTCTTTTTTCTTTTTGTTACTGGGGATGAAACCCAGTGGTGGTTTGGCCATTAAGCTACATCACCAGCCCTCCTTGCCTGAATTTACTAGGATGCTTTTAATGACCAGGACGTCTTGCATGCTAGGTAAGTACTCTATCACTGAACTAAACTTCCAACTCCTTGTTAAAAATTTGAGACAGGGTTTGGCTAAGTTGTCCATGCTGGCCTCAAACTTGGATTCCTCTATCTTCAGCCTCCCCAATAGCTGGGACTATAGGCATGTGCCACTACATCCAGCCAAAATACCATCTACTTAAAAAAGATATATATATATGTATGTACATATATATATACATACATATATATATATACACACACACATATATACATTTATTTATATATATAACATATACAAATAACATCTATTTTAAAAATGTGTGTGTGTGTTTTTTTTTTCCTTTCTCCTCTGTGTGCAGTCCTCGTGCTGAAGCCTCCCTGAGTTGCTAGTACTACAGGCACAGGGTGCTTTCACTTAGCCACATCCATATTATGGACATATTATTATATTATAATAATCCTATATCATTTTTTAAAAGAAAATACATCTTGAAGGATAAAAGACTAATTTATAATTCTTAGAATATATTCTTTTCAAATTAAATTAGGTTCGAAAACTTGTATAACATTCTGTGCACAAGCAACTCTGTGGCAAGGTTATGTCCATAATCACTGTGGTTAGATCACTATATTAGCTGCACTGGTGTATGCCGTACTGGACCAGCTTTTCTATTAGTAGACACCTAATTTACCCATACTCTAAATTTTCCCTCTCCTTTAGAGAAATTCTCCAAAGTAATTAACCAGTTTTTTTTGTTGTTGTTGTTGTTGTTTTATACCTGGCATTGAACTCAGGGGTGCTCAACCACTGCGCCACATTCCCATCCTTTTTTGTATTTTGTTTTAAGACAGGACCTTGCTAAGTTGCTTAGGGCCTCACTAAGTTGCTTAGGCTGGCTTTGAACTTGGCGGTCCTCCTGCCTCAGTATCCCAAATTGCTGGGGTTACAGTCATGTGCTACTGTGCCCAGTCAAATTTTTCTTATGTCTAACTGATGTCACAGAGCTCCAAAAGAGGTGGACCATTTCATATTTTACAGAAGTGAAGACTTCAGTATTTAAACCCTACTTGGAAAGTGATTGTGTTGTACCCAAAGAAAATAAAAGCATCCAAGCCAATCACGTAAAGCCAAAAGAAACCTTTATTTTAGCTGGCCAGCTACGATTGCCCTTACACTTAAGAGCGATTGCGATTGCCCTTACACCCAAGAGTGGTGTGCCAGGAAATCGTGCGTTAATTCTTTTGTTGCCAACTTTTATAGAGGCAGGAAGGGATTAGGGTGGAGCTGTAGGGAGGGGAAGGGATTTGGGTGGGCTATAGGGAGGGGAGGGTCTAGAACACTCTCAGCAACTTAATGAGACCTTGTCTCAAAAATAAAAAGGACTAGAGATGTACTCAGTGGTAAAACACTCCTGGGTTCAATCCTCAGTAGAAAAAAAAAAAGTTTATAAAGTAAAAATGTTTCAAGAAGCTAAAATTAATTTATTGAAGAAAACTAACTTTCTTTTTCCTTTTTGTAGTACTGGGGATTGAACCCAGGGGCACTTGCCACTGAGCTATGTCCCCAGCCCTTTTATTTTTTATTTTTATTTTTATTTTTTGAGAAAAAGGAAAAAGCGTTTATTGCTTTGGTAGCAAAGGAGAAGCACAGGGAACTCCTGTCCCAAAGGCTGTGATTCTGCCCATCATCAGGAATGGGGCTTTTAAAGAGGTGATCCAAAGGCTACATTCCACATATTCTCTGTCTGGAGATGTAATTCATTTGTTAATTTGGGAGATAGTCATTTCTTCAATCTTCTCATATCATCCCTAAAGTTTGGATTACTTTGTTCCTATGGTGGGTGTGCACTCAGGGACAGATAAATCTGCCTACGATGGGGAAGAAAGGTAATGCTGTTTCCCCTGAGATTAGGGAGGGGGAGAGATTAAGAGAGGAAGAGAAAGAAACATGTCCATTTAAGAAATAAATTGCAGTGGCACAGCAGCAAGGGTTACATTCAAAGCATAAAGTGAACCACTGTTACATTTCCCCACTGTCAATTTCAGTATTCCATTTCTATGGAAAATGGGCAATGACATCTCCAAACTGCTTCTTGCTGCAAGGGGGTGAAGTTGGGGGAAGTAACCCGAAGTCCTGTTGTCTGTCAGGTGGGGTGTGGACAGTTAAGGGCATTCAGCATCAGAGCAGTTCAGAGGTCCACAGTGGCAGATGGCAGGTGGTTGGACAAGGTATACACAGGGCAGGATCATGCTAAGCCAACAATAAACAAGACAGCAAACCATTACTTTTTTGTAAGCAGCACAAAAGCAATTAGTATTTAAGCTAGTCTCTGAAAACCATGAAGACAGTAACTCATAATCATACAGTGAAAAACAGATCAAGTGTATCAATATAGGAAGTTAGGAAGATTTGTAAGTCTATGAGATTAAGTTCAGATTAACTCCGGACAAACTTGTTACTCTTGAGTCCTTTGTGATCATTATTAGGCATTCCTACAAGAATCTTTCCTTCATTGCCTCCGACTTTACCTACTTTTGGTAGGGCCAACACAAGTGTACATCTTAAGTTACATTAAAAAAAAAAAAAAAAACATTGTTTTTCCATTTATTTATTTATTTATTTTTAAATATTTTTTATATGTTGATAGACCTTTACTTTATTCATTTATTTATACGAAGTGGTAAGAATTGAACCCAGTGCCTCACGCATGCTAGGCAAGCGCTCTACCACTGAGCCACAACTCCAGTCCCTGTTTTTCCTTTTAAATATCCTCTGCAAAACGCTAACAGGCAACAGTTACAAAGTTTACAAGGGAAATACAAAATGAAATTACAAAGCAAAAACATTGAATTTGTGCAATAGCTATGAACCAAGAAAAATGATTTTTATAATCTTGAACCTTTACTTAGTTATATATTATATCCCCTGTCTGATATCACAGTAATCTTTACAACTAAATCAATGTTTTGAACACTTTAAATGGGCTCAAGTCTAGACTGTTTTGGAGTCATTCTTACATGGAGTAAGGTGGGAGGCAAAGCCTCTTTCTCACTCACAACCCACATGGGCAAGGGAAAGGGTTACCATTAGAGGGATGGTCTGGCTGCAAAATAAAAAGCTAAAATACACACACACACACACACACACTTATATATACTGATATATATATATATATCAGTGTATATATATATATACACACACATATGTGTACATATAAATATATCAGGAATAAAAACAAAAAGGCACGAATATTTTTGAAGCTAGACCGACTGAGTCATCCAGAAGGGTCTGGCTCTAACAAAGAAACAGCCAACACTTGCTTTACTTATAGCAGTACAGATCAAAGGGGACCAGTAGGAGCTTCAAGGAAAACAGGATGGTAGAGGTAAGCAGGCCATTTGGCTCTAGTGGGTCACTCCCATCTCCAGTGCCTATATTTGAACTTGAGCAGTGACCTAATGCAGGATACCACATGACTCAGGCATTCTCAAACAGTGCATATCTGACTGAGTTCCTAAGGCCAGGTATTCCTGGTTAATGGCTCAAACTTCCCCTGGTTTTCATAGGAGTCTTGGATGGCTCCTCACAGCTCTTCACAAATGATACAATATAACATCTGAAACAAGAATCAAAGAAAGGCTAAGGGAGCTTTTGTCTTTCTTCTTGTGGAAAAAATGGTGGAATGCTTCCACCATTGAACAAAGATCAAAGGATAACCTTAAATCTCTTCTACATGTTTTACAATGTCACCTTTAAACAAATCAGGTTCTCCTTATTATCTTCCAAAAATGCACTTAAATTCCAATTCCAGTATAAAGAGTAACACAGAATTGTATATATAATTTAATGACAATAGGTTACTTTATCCAGGTATAAAGCATCAATAAGTACCAACCAAATTTGTTATTTTACACAAATCTGAGAATTTTGCTACACATAATTTTAATTTGGAGAGTACCAACTTGGGAAAGTGTTTTCCTAAGCTTTACATTTAACTAAGTTTAACTTTTAAAGTATAATTTAGAATTCAGAGTGACAGGTAACAATAATAACAGGTCTGCGTGGGTGAACAAAGATCAAAGGATAACCTTAAATCTCTTCTACATTGAGTAAACAGTGTTAATGATTATGAATTGACTAAGTCAAAGCAAACAGAAGACAGGTCTTCAAATGACAGTGTGGCCCTTCTACGTCAGATACAATGTATAAAAGACAGCACTTATTGGTTATCTTGCTGGTACATTTATATAAACTTTTGTCGGGTCACACTGAAGCGGCTACAGAGGAGAAAGCAGATAAAAGACCCCTAGCAACCCACTGCGAGCACAAAGGGCCAGGTGGCGCGCCAGAGGTGACCAATCAGGAGGATACCTGCTGACCCTGACGTCCACCTTGACCCACCTTTCCTGGGCAGAACCCCCCAGTCCCTTCCCCCTGTATAAAAACCCTGAGCAGCCAAAGCCATTTTGCGACTTCTTCTGGCTCTCCCACCCCCCGCTTTCACCCCGGAGGGCTGGGATCTCGCCCGGGAGCGCAATCTCTAATAAAGCCTATCACTTCCATCTGGCTCTGGTTTAGCCATTTACTGGCCTTATTCATATTTCCATGGCGGTGAGCTCGTAATTTGGTTTGAACCCACTCCGTCGAGTTTATATTTGGTGCCCGAAACCCGGGACAGAGTGTCCGGGGACCTTCCCCCCACTCGGGGTCGGGTCCATCCCCTTCTCCAGAAGGACCAGAGATTCCGGCAGAGATTGCTGTGCTGCTCCATTCCTCTTAATCCAGCCCAAGAGAAGTAGGGTAAGTCCCTTTCCTTTTTTTTTCCTTTTCCCGTGGCCATTTCAGCATTCCCCGCACCTCAGGGACTCTGTCCGTCGCGCGCGCCACAGACGCCCTGCCCGTTCCATTTTGGGCTTCGGTAGGTCGTGAGAGACGTCTCACCCCTCTGAGCCCCCCGTTTATTCCGTTTTTAGACCCCCAGGGGATAAAAGACGTTTTATCTCCTGGCCCGTCTAACCGTACCTTGGTGTTCACGAGCGGAAAAGAGGGACGCCTTTCTTCCACTCCGGTTCACCCCAGGGAACAGTCTGAAAGGCCATGGGAAATACTGGGACTACCCTGGATCCTAAAACCCCCCTGGGCTGTATTTGTCGTAATTTTAAAGAATTGGGACTTGCCAGAGACCTACGCCGCAAACGGTTGATTTTTTATTCCACGACCGTTTGGCCGCGGTACGTTCTAGACAGTGCTTCAAAATGGCCGCCGGAAGGCACGCTCGATTTCCAAATTCTTACCGACCTGGAAAACCATTGCCGCCAAGCAGATAGATGGCAAGAAATTTTATATTTGAAAGCCTTTTGGATTTTGCACTCTCGCCCTACTCTCTTTCCTACCTGTTCTACCTCCCAAGTCCTTCTGGCTCGGGATAATTCCAAAACTTCGCATCTTCCTGTCCCCTCCTCCACGTTTTCGGATCCACCGGAAATGCTTTCTGCTCCCGCCCCTCGTCTTCCGCTCTCTGCTCCCGCCCCACAACTTCCGCTCTCTGCTCCCGCCTCCCAACTTCCGCCGCCTTACTTCCGCCCAACTTCTTCCGCTTCCTCTCCTCTTCCGGTTACTACAGGCCCTCCCCTTCCGCTTCAGACACCCGCAGCCGAAACTACGTATGTGTCTTCTCTGCCGCTAGCAGAGATCGCACATCCATCTGTCCCGCCGACATTTCCAGTAGCGGAGACTACATATCCGCCTCTCCTGCCCGCGGAGTCAGCCACATGTTCGGCTCCGCCGACTGCAATGGCAACCGAAAGCCTGCCCCTTCCGGTGACGGAAAGTCCGCTGCCTCCCCCCGCCCCTAGCGCTCCTCTTCCACCATCTCCTCCCGCAATTCCACCCCTTCCTTCTGCAGCCACACCTCCTCCTCCTCCCAATCCTCCCCCAAGCCCGCCTACTCTTCCTTCTGCCGCTTCTGCTTTGGTTGCAGACTCTCCTGTCAGCGCGCACACACGGTCTCACAAGAACTTCACACTATCTACTCCCGAGTTCCTTTGCCCACTCCGGGAAGTGGCTGGTGCAGAGGGTATTGTGAGAGTCCATGTTCCATTTTCACTCCACGATCTTTCTCAGATTGAGGCACGTTTAGGATCTTTCTCTGCTGATTCTTCTACTTACATTAAGCAATTTAAGTATCTTTCCCAAACTTACAATCTCACCTGGCATGACGTTCATGTTATTTTTTCTTCCACACTCACTCCAGATGAACGAGCCCGTATCCAGCAGGCAGCAGAGGATGATGCCGATCAAGCACATCTTACGGACATCACACTGCCTACTGGTAGGCTGGCAGTACCTTTAACTGACCCTGGCTGGAACTATCAAGATGGTCAGCAGGGTCGCAATCTCTGTGCCCGCATGCTTCAACATCTCATAGCTGGCATGCAGGCAGTCTCCAATAAGGTAGTAAATTTTGATAAATTGAGGGAAATTACCCAAAATCCAGGCGAGAATCCTGCCTTATTCCTCAACCGCCTTACAGAGGCCCTTACTAGATATACAAAGCTAAACCCTGAATCTCCCTCTGGGGCTACAGTGCTAGCTACCCATTTCATTTCCCAATCGGCTCCTGATATAAGGAAAAAGCTCAAACGAGCTGAGGAGGGACCTCAAACTCCTATCCAAGACCTGGTAAGAATGGCCTTTAAGGTTTATAATGCCCGAGAGGAGCAAGCTGAATTAGCTAAGCAGGCTAATATACAGAAAAAGGTAACCCTCCAAACCCAAGCTATCGTGGCTGCCCTAAGGCCTTCGGCTCCAGCTCCGGCTCCAGCTCTGGCTCCAGCTCCAGCACGAACCCCTCTGCCTGGGCCCTGCTTCAAGTGCGGATGCGAGGGTCACTGGGCTCGTAGGTGCCCAAACCCACGACCTCCCACTAGGGCGTGTCCCATCTGCAAACAAGCGGGACATTGGAAGAGTGACTGCCCTATGGCTGGCCATTCTCTAGCGCCTCTACGCTGGGGTGTGGCCAACCAGACAGTCCCTTCCCCCGGAACTGTTGGGATTCGCAGAAGACTGAGGAACCCTGGACTTGAGGACCCCAATTACTCTCGACGAGCCTAGGGTCAAGCTACAGGTAGCGGGTAAATCCATAACTTTCCTTGTGGATACGGGGGCTACCTATTCTGTTTTGCCGGCTTACTCTGGGCCTTTATTCCCTTCCCAGGTTTCGGTTATGGGGATTGATGGAAAACCCTCCTTCCCAAACAGAACAGCTAAGTTAGCCTGTGCCCTAGAGGGACATCCTTTCACACATTCTTTCCTGGTTATTCCTTCCTGTCCAGTCCCCCTCCTAGGCAGAGATGTTCTCCAACTTCTGGGGGCGACCTTACAACTTCTTCCCAGGCATACTATTAGTACTCACCTTCTTCTACCTCTGTTTCTTACATTCTCTAGCTCTCCCACACCACCTACTTTACCGTTACCTCCAGACTTGGTCGACCCCCAGGTCTAGGACACCTCCAAGCCAGTCATAGCCTCCCACCATAAGCCAGTCCGTATCCAACTAAAACCTCATACTAGGTTTCCTTCACGTCCTCAGTTCCCTATTTCCCGTACCCACCGGGAAGGACTTAAGCCCATCATAGATCAGTTACTTACTCAGGGACTCCTCATCCCTACTGACTCTCCCTGTAACACCCCCATATTGCCAGTACGTAAACCCTCAGGAGCTTATCGTTTAGTCCAGGACCTCCGCCTAATTAATGAGGCAGTCATTCCCATCCACCCAGTGGTTTCAAACCCTTACACTCTTTTCTCTCACATCCCCCCTTCAACCACTCACTTTACAGTCCTAGATCGCAAAGACGCGTTCTTTACAGTTCCTCTTCACCCTGACTCCTATTACCTGTTTGCCTTCACGTGGGAGGATCCTACATCCTTTAGGTCTCGGCAGCTGACATGGACAGTTTTACCCCAAGGCTTCCGGGACAGCCCCCATCTTTTTGGGCAAGCCCTAGCCCAAGATTTGGCTACTTGTGACTTAGGAGATAGCACACTCCTACAATATGTGGATGATCTCCTCCTATGTAGCCCGTCCCTCAAGGCCTCACAAACTCACACTGCCCAACTCCTCAACTTCCTTGGGTCTTGAGGCTATCGTGTCTCCCCAGCTAAGGCCCAGCTAACTACCTCTTCAGTCACATATTTGGGCATACTCCTCACTCCTACCTCTAAGAGTCTTACGACAGACAGAATCCAAGCCCTCCATGACTTACAGCCACCAGAAACAGCAGACTACATTCTCTCCTTCCTTGGTTTGACTGGCTTCTTCAGGCATTGGGTCCCTAACTTTGCGCTTCTTGCCAAGCCCCTATATAATGCAGCAAAGGAGACTCCTCAGGGGCCCCTTACCTCCCCCAGGATGATAGCTAACTCTTTTTACAAACTCAGAGATGCTCTCACATCATCCCCCACTCTTTCTCTCCCTAACCCTAACCGTCCTTTCCACCTCTTCACGGATGAAAAACAAGGTATTGCTACTGGCCTTCTCGCTCAACCAATCGGACCTTCCTATAGACAGGTGGCATATCTCTCCAAGCAACTTGATTCTACAGTTCGTGGGTGGCTACCATGCCTCCGAGCGCTGGCAGCAGCAGCTGAGCTAACCAAAGAAGCCCTAAAACTCACCCTACGTCAACCAATAACTGTGTTTTCCACCCATCGACTGCAGGACCTTTTAAACCATAAATTCCTTCCACTCCTGAGCCCATCGCGGATCCAAGAATTTCATCTCCTCTTTATAGAAAACCCCACTATTACTCTGTGTTCTTCTTCTTCTCTCAACCCTGCTACACTTCTTCCACTGTCCCCACCCCCTTCAACCATCACCCATTCATGTCCACAGGTGCTGGAAGCCCTGCGCTCACCTCGTGAAGACCTGTTTGATTATCCACTCCCCTCACCTGACTTAACCATTTTTGTAGATGGCAGTTCTGTGCTGAGTCCTGATGGACGCCGCAAAGCTGCTTACGCAGTGGTCACCGCCACCTCAATTCTGGAAGCCAGCTGCCTTCCAGAAGGGACCACTTCCCAAAAGGCTGAACTCTTTGCTCTGACTAGGGCCCTAATTCTGTCTAAAGGTAAACGAGTCAACATCTACACTGACTCCAAATATGCCTTCTTAATTGCTCACTCACATTCAGCTATTTGGAAGGAGCGTGGATTCCTTACCACGAAGGGGTCACCAGTGGTCAATGCCTCCCTCATCTCTAAACTCTTGGAGGCACCTCAGCTGCCACACCAAGTTGCCATTATACACTGCCGAGGACACCAGAACTCCTCAGACCCTGTAACCATGGGTAATAACAAGGCAGATTCTATAGCGAGGGAACTAACAACAAAGTCCTCAGCAGCCCCCATTTTATTCTTATCTACAACTATCAAACCTAAATATTCTCCACAGGAACAGGAGGACCTAATAGCCCAAAATGGTCATTTTGGAGATGATGGCTGGATTTTCCTTGGGGACCAGATTGCTCTTCCCAAGCAACAAGCTTACAGCTTATTGACGGACATTCATAACTCCCTTCATATTGGCCCCAAGCCTCTTTTACAGTTTCTCCAACCCCTCTTTTACCTTCCAGGAATGAGAACCATTCTCCAGCAGATCCACTCCAATTGCCCAGTCTGCTCCTCTGTGTCCTCACAAGGGGGCATCAAACCCAAGCTCCCCACACATCAGATGAGAGGCCATCAGCCAGGCAAAGACTGGCAGATCGACTTCACCCACATGCCCAGACACAAAAAGCTCCGTTACTTACTTACCTTGGTTGATACTTTTTCAGGCTGGATAGAAGCCTTCCCCACCCCCAGGGAAACTGCTGACATCGTCGCCTCCATCCTCATTGAGCAGATTATTCCCAGATTTGGACTTCCTGCATCCATCCAGTCAGACAATGGTCCAGCCTTCACCTCTCAGGTTGTTCAATTAGTCTCCAAAAACCTCAACATCACCTGGAGACTTCATATTCCCTACCGACCCCAATCCTCGGGTAAGGTGGAGAGGGCTAACGGCATTCTTAAGGATCACCTCACTAAGCTTGCCATTGAACTTAGACTTTCTTGGCCCAATCTCCTTCCATTGGCCCTTACCAGGATCCGGGCAGCCCCAAGAGCCCCCTTGGGCCTCAGCCCCTTCGAGCTGCTCTATGGGCGCCCCTTCCTTATCAACCAAAATTTCCCAATCACCCCTCCTCCCCTAGCATCTTACCTACCTTACCTCACGCTTTTGCACAAACTCCTAAGGGAACACGCAGACCGCTACCTTCCAGCACCGTTCACAGCCTCATCTCCAGCTGGACCGCAAACCGAATCAGCCATCCTTCCTCTTCAGCCAGGCGACACAGTTCTACTTCGAGAATTACATCCTCAGTCTCTACAACCTCGGTGGACTGGACCCTACACCGTCATACTTACCACCCCAACAGCGGCCAAGCTTCTGGGTCATTCCCCTTGGTACCATGTTTCCAGCCTTAAGAAAGCAACCTTCCAGGATGCCCAGTCCTGGACTTCCACTGCGCTGGGACCCACCAAACTCAAAATTTCTCGCCAACCCCTTATTACTGCTACTACTCATTAATCTCTCTCAAGCCTCTATCCCAACCCACAGGTGGCATTTCTATGCCGAGGAAACATACCAGCTGGGTGAAGCCTCCTTCTCTAACATCATAGCAGAAAAGGACTGTTCTCCCACAGGATGTGACCGGGAACTCACCCTCGATCTCCAGGATTTTAAAACTATATCTGTCTCTTCTTGTTATGCCTGTATGGTTTGCTTCCTATATGACCAGTACCTGTCATACTGCACAAAGGACCCCACCATATATGGAGGGTGCCCCTACAATAGCTGTAAAAGACATTTCCCTGATCCCAGTTGGGGATATGCAATAAGAATCAACATCAAGGACCCCTGGACCTCAAAATGGGCCTCGGGGGTTGACGGTAAAGTTTACACAGGGATAACAGCCAGTCGTCCTGAGGCTTCACTTAGAATCTGGAGAGTTTATATTCAGGTGGTTCCTCAGCTCCACCTAACTATCCAGGAGCAGGAAAAGGAAATCCAACGTCAGATCAATGCAGCTACTCACCCTAATGCTAATCCTTTCTCATGGCTTACTCTGATCCGTCAAGGTCTTCAACTTCTCAATCTCTCCAGAGTTAATAACATCTCAGATTGTTTTCTTTGTGCAGGTTTGGACCGGACCCCGCTAACAGCTGTTCCCATGAGTACCCCCCTTAATACTTCCTCACAGCCTCAGAGGACCCTCTCTCCACCATTGGAGGGAGTTCCCCTTTACTACAACTCCTCAGAGAACTTTGCTTACTGTTACACTTCCTCTAACCCAGTACCTTGCAACCGAACCGTACAGGTCTCTTCTCCCATGTTTGCTCCTCCAGGATTCTTTTTCTGGTGTAACGGTACTCTGACAAAAGAATTAGGTCCCAATATGCCCTTTGCTTTCTGTGTGCCCTCCACTCTGGTTCCTCAATTAACACTATATAGTGAAGCTGAATTAATCTGGCTTCTTCAAAATCCCATTCCTAGGGTGAAACGGGCTGTTTTCCTACCAGTGGTGGTTGGGCTCTCCTTGGCCTCTTCACTCGTGGCCTCCGGGTTGGGGGCTGGAGGACTCGGTTACGCAGTCACTGCCACCCAAAAGCTAGAACAACAACTCCAAGAGACGATAGAGGCATCGGCTGCCTCCCTGGCATCCCTACAGAGACAAATAACATCTGTTGCCCAAGTTTCTTTACAGAACCGCCGAGCCCTAGATCTTCTGACAGCAGATAAAGGAGGAACGTGCCTATTCTTGAAAGAAGAATGCTGTTATTACATCAATGAAACTGGACTCGTCGAAAAAAACGTTGAAACTCTCCAACATCTGAGCGAAAAACTTAAGCAGCAACAATCGAGTGACCCCTGGCCAGGATGGCTAAACTCCACTCTTGCCAACTGGCTGACCCCCATCCTCACCCCTATATTTGTAATAGGCCTCCTACTAATGGTTGCTCCCTGTCTTTTGCTCAAAGCCGCATGAGTGAGGTTGCAAGAGTGACATACAACCAAATGCTCCTGCACCCTTATAGCCGCCTCCCCACGGACCCGGCACCCGAACCTTTTTCTCCCCACGACGCCCCTTAACATGCAGGAAGTAGCCAGACAGACTCCGGCGCCCTATATCACCAAAAAGGTCGGGATGTCGGGTCACACTGAAGCGGCTACAGAGGAGAAAGCAGATAAAAGA
>JAJEJO010000625.1:576987-598901 GCA_020662805.1 Glaucomys volans | reverse complement strand
TTTTTGTGGTGCTGAGGATTGAACCCAGGGCCTTGTGCTTGCGAGGCAGGCACTCTACCAACTGAGCTACATCCCCAGCCCCTAAGGCTGGTTTTGAACTCAGGATCCTCCTGCCTCAGCCTCCCAATGCTGGGATTACAGGCGTGCGCCACCGAACCCGGCAAAAACATTATCATAAACAGACTTATACCTGTAGGTGGCCCTTTCTTCAACTTACTTTACCTTTGATAGACCAACTCCAATTGCAAGATTGTACAAAAAGAAATACAGAGAGAGAGAGACAACCAGAGAGGAGCCCCAATATGGGAACCTTTAAATTGATCTGCCTTCCCAAGAGACTACCTATAGAAACAATGCAATACTGCCCATGTCTTAAAAGGGGCAGTAATAGACGCAAACAAAACAGACAACCAGAGGGACTTCCCAAGCCCAAGGCTAACAGATGAAAACTTAGAACAGATCAGAAGGGAGTAAATAACCCTAGGTTCTCGAGTCCTGCTTAACTGTGACTTTTACACCACTGTTGCCACAGATGTCCCCCAGAAAGAGGAACCAAATGTTCCCACAAAGAAGAACCAGATGTGCGGAGTCAAGGGTCTCAGCATGCACCCCGAGGAACTTAGCAAATGGCCAATGGTGTTGCGACTTTACTGAGTTCAATTTCCTTTTTCTCAAAGTGGGCCATGATGGAGCAATCTGTACTGTTCAGGGAGACAAGGCCCTAGTTCCCTGAAGGAAAAGGACCTTCTGCAGTTGCTGGGATGGTCCCTCAGTCCCTCCCTTTACTCACAAGAATAGCTCCTCTGGTTTGACCTGAAGCAAACTCACCCATCTCCTAACTCCAGCAGTTGGTTCTCAACAAGTTTGCCAGCTACTTGCATGCTCTGCATGGAGGTCGGGTTCCTTGGAGAGTCAGGCCTTCTCAAGAAAGCTGTAGCAGAGGCTGCTCGTGGGGTGCCAGATTTATTGCTGAAAGCTCGATCCTTATCCCTGATGCCAGTCCGATAATGAGGACATGGTTTTGAGAAAAAGGAAAAGGAAGTTTTATTGCTTTGCTAGCAATAAAGGAGAAACTCAGGGAACTTCTCCCCCAAAGGCTATGATTCTCATTTTTTATTTTTATCTTGAGACAGAGTCCTACTAAGTTGCCCAGGCTGGCCTCAAATTTGTGTTTCTCCTGCCGCAGACCCTCAAGTTGATGGATTTAAAGACCTGCATCACAATACTATCGCGAATCCCTGCCCGCAGTGAGATGCGACACGTAGGCTGGTTAAATGCTTTATTCACACGATGATCATCTGCTTCTAGTTTCTTTTGTTCTCTCCTCTCAGGGGAGATAACTACAGGTTATATAGGGGAAAGCAACCAATCAGAGTACTGTCCATGCGGCCAACGCATGGACATACAATGCTATAGATAAAGAGCATACGTTGACCACGCGCAGGACATGCATCTTTAACAGCCAGTAATGGCTGCCTTCTCAGAGATAAGCAACTTAAGGAATGCAACGTGGCCGTGCTGGCACATTGCCAATCGCCATCTTGCAGGCTAAATAGAGGATGGGGTCCCGGGCACCCCGACACAATACCCTACCAAGAAAAATATTTTTTATAAATTTATTGTAGCCTAAGTTTAGTGTTTATAAGTATACAGTAATGTACGATAATATCCTAGGACTTTTCATTTGTTCACCACTCACCCAGAGCAACTTCGTCTCACTAGTTCCATTCATGGTATGTGCTCTAATCAGGTGTACCTTTTTTATTGTTTATATATTATGTTTACTATATATTTCTATGCTTAGATGCACAAATGCTATTGCGTTACAATTGCCTAAAGTATTCAGTACAGTAACATGCTGCACTAGTTTGTATCCTAAAAGGAAAAGGCTATGCCATAAAGCCTAGATGTGTAGTAGAGTTTGTGTGAATACACTCTATGATGTTCATGTAGCAACAAAATTACCTGATAATACACTTCTTGGAACATAGCCCTGTTAAGTAATGAGACTGTATATATGATTGATTTTAGGGAATTGGCTCACATGATTTTGGAGGGTGGTAAATATAAAATCTTCAAGGTAGGCTAATAGGTTGAAGACTTGGAAAAGAGCTAATGCCGTGTGTGGTTCAAATCTCAATGCTTTTTGCTGCAGAATTTCCTCCTGCTAAGGGAGGGCAATTTTTTCTTCTATTTAGCCATTTGATTGATTAAATGAGGCCTACCCATTATTATGGAGCAATCTGCTTTACTCAAAGTCCATGAATTGATGTTAATCTCATCCAAAAATACTCCCACTGAGACATCCAGAAAAATGTGTGACAATATATCTGGTCACTGTGGCCCTGACAAGTTGACATATAAATGAACCATCATACCTACTTATTATTATTATTATTATTATTATTTTGTACTGGGGAAGTGAACCCAGGGGCACCTTACCACTTGGCTATATCCCCAGTGCTTTTCATATTTTTTTTTATTTTGAGACAGGTTCTTGCTAAGTTGCTGAGGGTCTCACTAAGTTGCTGAGGCTGGCCTGGAATTTGTGATCCTTCTGCCTCAGCGTCCTAAGAACCTGGAATTACAGGCATGCACCACTGTGTCTGGCATAACGTCTCATAAATTTAATTTACAGCTGGAAAATTTTGAGGGCCTAAAAGCATAGAACTTTTGCCCAGTGCAGTGGCACATGCCTGTATTCCAGCAGTTGGAGAGGCTGAGGCAGGAGGGTCACAAGTTCCAGGCCAGCCTCAGCAATTTAGGGAGGCCCTAAGCAATTCAGTGAAACATTGTCTCAAAAACTAATAAAGTGCAGTGGTAAAGTGCCTCTGTGCTAAATCCCTGGTACCCCCCCAAAAAAAGGAAAAAAAAAAAAAAGCTTAGATTTAAAAAAACAAAAAAAAAAACAAACATTTCACTTAATTCTCTTTTCTTTTTTCTTTCTGGGTTTTTTTGCTGTTGTTGTTGAGAACTGCCCCCCCACCCTTTTTTGAGACAGGTTCTCTCTAACTTGCTTAATTGCTGAGGCTGGCTTTGAAGTTGTGATCTTCCTGCCTCAGCCTCCTGAGCTGGTGGGATCACAGGCAGGCATGACGATGCTGGCTCTAAAACATTCATTTAATTTTTAATTGAATCACTTATTATTTTATTACCTTTTATAAAAATGTCAAAGGGATGGAATTAAAACATCAAGGATTCCTTTATTTCTCTTGAACAAAAACAATTTCCTTAACTAAGTAGGTAAAGACACCTGACAACACAGTGGCTTTGTTCTTGACATCCATTTAAAGTTTACCTATTCTTTTTCTCATATCTTCTTGATATATTGAGGAAAAAAATAAAATATTTTAGATTCTCATCTTGAGATGGTTAACTCTCCTATAATTATTTTTGGCCATTGGCATGCATTCTGTTTAGGATTAAGAATGTTCTGTCCACCCTCCTGAAATTTCATTGTTTCCCGAAGAATTGGTTACCAGTTCACCTTTAGAGGAGTAGTAGAGGCAGTCATTCACTGGTCCCGTACCTGTTTTGTTTTCCACTCCTTGACAAAGCTTCCTATTTGTCCATACCAATCTCTGGCCAGAAACCCAGCTAGAACCTCCTTATAATATGAAATAGTCAGTCCCTGTGTTAAAATATTATTGTAGGGGCTGGGGATCTAACTCAGTTGGTAGAGTGCCTGCCTTGCAAGTGCAAGGCCCTGGGTTCAATCCCCAGCACTGCAAAAAAAAAAAAAAAAAAAAAAATATATATATATATATATATATATATATTTATATATGTATATCATTGCAGAATTTTATTGTTGAAATTCTTTTACTTTGGTTCTAAATTTCTTTTTGGTTTACAGACCATGTCTGCAAGACCATAATTTCAAAGAGCTGTGACCCTTCTTTTAGACCAGTGTACAGACAACATACACGTGTATAACCCTTTCTACTCTTTGGGATTTACCATCATGTGTATAACTCCTATTAAAATAATAAACGCATAATTCTGAATTCAGAACAGTTGACTCTTTGTTTTGTTGTTTTTCTGATTGTATGAGCAATAACTGATTTTTTAAACATCCAAGAACACAAAATAATGTGTAAAATACAAGGTAAGGCACCCCTTAGTGCTGCATTGGTAAGCTGCTAGTCACATGTAAGCTAATGAACATTTGAAATGTGACTTGTCCTCACTGAGACATGCTGTAAGTGTGGAATACACATTGAATTTTAAAGACACAATTAAAAACAAGAATGCAGCTGAGCACAGTGGCTTAGGCTTGTAGTTGCAGTGAGTTGGAAGGAGGAGACAGGATTACAAGTTTGAAGCCAACCTTGGCAATTTAGTGAGACCTGTTCTCAAAATGAAAAAATAAAATAAAACAAACCAAACCAAACCAAAACAAAACAAAACAAAACAAAACTGCTGGGACTTAGCTCACTGGTAGAGCATCCCTGGGTTCAATCCCCAATATTTACACAAACAAGAAAAAAACAAAACAAAACAAGAATGTAGGGGCTGGGGATATAGCTCAGTTGGTAGAGTGCTTGAGTTCAATCCCCAGCACAGCAAAAAACAAAACAAAACAAAACAACAACAAGAATGTAAAAACATTAACAGTAATTTTTTAACATTTATATGTTGAAAGGTGAATATTTTTTAGCATATTGGGTTAAAGAAAACAATATCTGTTTCTTTTTACTTTTTAAAAATATGACTTAGAAAGTTGAAAATTTCATGAAAAAGTATACATTTTTACTGGACAGTACCACCTTAGTAATAGTAATAATAATAATAAAAATCACTGCTTTTTATTGGGTTTACCATACACTAGAGACACTGTTGCGGGTTTCTAAGATTACTTAATTGAATTATCACAGTGGTGATAATGGGTTGCAAATTATTGCCATTTTTCAGAAGGCAAAGTACAATTTAAATTACAAGTCCTAGATTAAGAGAAATATCACATATATTTCTATGTGCAAATAGGTTACACACAAAAATATGCAAAATTAGGAGAAATTATTAGTATGTTTAAAGTAGTTATCACAAAGTCTAGCATAGACCAGGAGATAAATAATTATGCTAATAGATAATCAGGAAAGTTAATGCTCATTTGGGGCTTCTAGATAACTTGTAAGTGGATATTTCATAGTAGCAGTCTTTCTTTCCATGTTATGGTTCATAGATAAGGTTGCAAGACCTTAAAGGTCTACCAATGAATAATAACCAAAAAAGGACATGTTTAAGTTAATGTACTTAAACTTTTGCATAAAGATTTTTTTGTGTGTGTGATTTGGGGGATTGAATCCAGTGGTACTTAACCACTGAGCTACACCCCTACTTTGAGACAGGGTCTCATTAAATTGCCAAGGCTGGACTTGAACTTTTTTTTTTTTTATAACGTAGGTGGACACAATACCTTTTTATTTTATTTGAATGTGGTGTTGAGGATTGAACCTAGTGCCTCATGTGTGCTAGGTGAGTGCTCTACCACTGAGCCACAGCCACAGCTGGACTTGAACTTTTAATCCTACTGTCTTAGCCTTTTTTTATTTTTTTATTTTTTATTTTTTGGTACTGGGGATTGAACTCAGGGGCACTTGACCACTGAGCCACATCCCCAGCCCTTTTTTGTATTTTATTTAGAGATAGGGTCTCACTGAGATGCTTAAGGCCTCGCTAAGTTGCTGAGGCTGGCTTTGAACTCGCACTCCTCCTGCCTCAGCCTCCCAAGTGCTGGGATTACAGGCGTGCGCCACCGTGCCCGGCTGTCTTAGCCCTTTTTTAAAAAAATATATTTTGTTTTTTAGTTGTAGGTGGACACGATAACTTTATTTTATTTTTACGTGGTGCTGAGGATCGAGTCCAGGACCTCACGCATGCAAGGTGAGTGCTCTACCGCTGAGCCACAACCCCAGCCCTGTCTTAGTCTTCTGAGTAGCTGGAATTATAGGCATGGGCCACTGTGCCAGGCTAGTGATTTTTTTATTGTAAAAAAAAATGGCACATTTTCTAAATCTTTACAGTATTATTATTTTTCCTTTATTTTATTATTATGTGGTGCTGAGGATCGAACCCAGGGCCTCATGCGTGCCAGGAGAGTGCACTACCACTGAGCCACAACCCCAGCCCCCTAGTAACAGTTTTAAAACTTGAAAACTGTTATATTTATTTCTTTAACATATAATTAGAAAACCATCTTCATTATGTCAAGGTAAATTGTACTATTCATTAATGTTCCAGTTTTTGTCTACCTAGTTCTTAATTGTGTTATCTAAACATATTTGATACTCTCCAGAAGTCCACTATTACAACAATCTCCTTCCTGCTGCTGTTCTACATTTCAATTCATCCTTGTTATATGAGCAGTTTAACTTTTCAAAAACACTAGCTCCATTGTGTCAATCCCTTACTCAGAAACACCAAAAGAAAACTAGTGGACTGAATGGTGGGAAGTAGAGTGAGGCCAGGAGTTTACAGTGACCTTTGAAAGTTGAATTTCAAGTGGGAAGCTTTTGAGAAGGGGATTAATTTGATAAAAGGCATTGTTTGATTTGGGTTATGCCAGTAACATAACGGATGGCAGATGAATTAAGAGACAGCAAAGATGAGTCAGGGCAATTGTCTGTTGGGGATCAGGTATACTGGGCTGATAGAAACGAAAATCTTTCTTGTAGGCCCTGGGCCTGCCAAAGTAATACTACCTTGCTGAGAGGCTCACAGTTTTAATTAGTAGAATGCTCCAATTTTTCCAGAATTCATAGGGTTTAACATACAGAAAATGAGGCAATTTAGTTAAGTGGTTAGCCATTTGATTTTAGACATAATGTCTATATCTGAAGCACAAAAGAATTTCTGTGCTGTGATTGAAGGGTTGCCGGGTCATTTCTGCATGTGGGACCCTGCCCAGGAACATCTGGCCTTTTAAAGAGCCATGACTATGCTTCTGCCATTAGGATTCTAGGTCAGGGGAACCACACAAAACTTTGTTTCAGTTCTTGCTGTAAATTTGCAGGAATCTGTGCTTCCGAAGTACTCCCTAAACTTCCAGAATTCTCTTCCAAGTCATTACTTTGCTAAATCAGACAGAACTGCAAACACTTTCTCCCTGAGCTAGATAGTCTCTTCATTCATCATGGCTTCTTTCAGGTGTGAAAGAAATATGACTGTTGTCAGAATAAAAAGGAGTCACTAGTGTCAACCCTACAAACAACAATCACAAATAAATGAAGCTGAAGGGTTATGAGGAAGGGTTCTTCCCCATGACTCTATTATAATAACTATCATGAAAGACTGGCAGAACTATAAGCTTTCACAAATGCCACCATAACCGTATACAAATCCAACAAACCAAAAAAACTCACTTTTACAAGGACATCTGCCCAGCAACTGTTCACCTTGCACTGACACCACTTTTTGAAATTTACTTTTGTGACTAAGATTGTTTCCAAATATGTGATGTAATCTTCACTTTTGTCTTTAAAAACTTTTCCTTGGGTTAGGGATGTATGTAGTTCAGTGGTAGAGCCCTTTGCCTAGCATGTGAGGCCTTGGGTTTGATCCCCAGAACCACAAAACCAAAACAACAACAAAAACAATTCCCTTCCCTCAATATGTCCTAGAATATGTTGGTAAATCAGGCCCATTTTGCCTGCCATTCAGTATGCCACTCACTGAAATGTGTAGTTTTGCAAAACACATGGTGTGTTTTCACCATGTGGCCAAGTGTGTACAGCCAGGAGAGCAAGTCTCAAGTCTGGGAAGAAATGGTTTGGGGTATGTGCGAGCTGAGGTGCAAGAAAAAGGTTAACTATCAGAAGGTGGAGGGTTAGGTCTAAAGGGTTTCTTCAGTATAGGAGAGGGTGTTTTTTTCAGGTTTCTCGTGGCTTTCAATTATGCCCATAGTTTATTATGGTATACACATTCCCATCACAAGGCTGTTCTATTCCCAAATAAATATCATTCCTTGAAGAATCTTTCTCTGATTGTTTTTTATTTTAGTTGACGCCGAGAACAGGGATTAGTACGAGGCAATATTCATGCTTGTTTTTTTCTTACATGTATGACGGTTCTCTAGGTAAAGGTTCTCTTGATTAAAGGAAAAAGAATTCTCCTTCTTATTGCCTCTTCAGAATTAGCTCCAGACTAATTCCGTGGGAAATAGAAAAGGAGTTAAGGCAAATGAAGCCAGAGGTATTAGAAGCAGGGAAAGAGGGAATCCTTACAGAATCATATGCCTGAAAATCTAGATGCTTGAGTTACTTGATTTTCCCAACAAATTATCAGAGACTAGAGAATCATTTGATAAAGAGGGGAGTTCAGTATAAAGTTTTCAAGAAGAAATGGGAGAGTTGGTAAAAGAAAGTGGAAGTTCCCTTTGTATATTGGGTGGTACTAACAGATTAGTTTCTCACTCCCTGTAAGCACAACTTCTTTAGCACCCTTCACCTGCAGTCTTTGCTAATGTTTTCGCACTTTCTACTCCTGAATTGCTTTAAAGTCAGCCCATCTGTTAAGCCCTAGCTCCATTCTGCTTCCCCCATCAAGTCTTTCCTGAAGATTATAATTTCCATTTATTTCTCCATTTTCTGAAATATTCATACTTATAATCACACTATGTAGTATGTAATAGGTATATAAAAATGTGACCCTACTCCCCTCCAACTAGATAATGTAATTCCTGAGTTTGGAGAATATATTTTAAACCCTTTGAATTCTCTGGAAGAAATTATGAGCTCACACTTATTAAATATTCTCCCAGGTCAGAAATTCTGCTAACTATGCAAGAACAATTGCTTAAATGTAATGTATAACAGTTTCCCTTTCGGCATGCTTTAAACACTTTTAACTAAAATTTCAAATAAACGTATCCATTTTGGTTTAAGATCCCCAAGTTATTCCTCTGGTTGAATTGAATAAAATCTTAAAAGCTGTCACTAGAAGGCGCAGCCTGCATTGAGACTTCTAGCAATCAGCTCTCAAATTCGGTCCTCAGTAACATCCTTATAATCAACCCTATGGTAAAAGCATCAAATTTCGCAAAGACCCGGGCAGGGTGTGAAAAGATCATCTAACAATGCCATTTGCTCACCCGTCAAATAAGGGAGTTGACTAGGGTTCCTGAGCTCACTACCACTCAGATCTTAGCCCGGGTTCACATCATTAGGCAGCCAATTGAACCGTCTGGGTGCCGTGCATCCTGGGAGTTGTAGTTTCCGGCTCTCTCCTGCAGACCACAAGCTCCACAGAGAGGCTGGTGGACGGTTGCCTGGTGTTATTAGCAAGCGGCAAGTATGGCTGTAGCACGCGCCGAAGCGACTTTGCCTCCCGGAGAAGGTAAGCCGATTCCTACCCCGATATCTCAAAGTTTACTCCACTGGAGCCGAAATGAATAGGTTCCTGGTGGACAGGAGAAGCCTGGGTTTAGAGGTGCAGTTCTGGACCAGTTCTTTTGATGCGGAGTTGTGGGCGACGCGAAGGCGCGCTGCCTTCTGGGAGTTGTAGTCTCGGTGAGCTGTCCAGCTCCGCAGCGACTCGGCGAGGGCCGCACTGAGGACTGCAGTCCCCAGGAGCCTTCACGATACCACCCGCCCGGTCCCGCGCTCCCAAGCCTGGCTGGGCGGTGGGCTTCGGACTGCGTTGACCTTTCTTAAACATTTACTTTGAATTCGGAATGCCCAAAGGAAATTGGCAGGATATGTCTCTTACGCTTCACGCATTCTTCTTTCCCCTCAGTTCCAAGAACGTTCAGGAAATATTTCCTCAGAGACTTCTCCGTAGACTGACTTGGAACCCCTTGGAAGTGGCCAATGGCCGTGATAAAATCTAGGGGTGATCCAGAGCCCACAGTTCTTTACCCCTCGTTCTGCATCCTGGGTCGGGTTTGATCGTTGCTCAGCAGAGCGCGAGGTGTGGGTGTTTCTGTGACCCGGAGATACCCCCGTGGGGCGCCGGACCTGAGCTCCTTTGTTTTGGTTACGGCACCGAGGCTTGGTAGCCACCGTGTGGATCCGGGGCAGGACCGAGATCGAGGCTCGTCTCCAGTACCCAGACCCGGACTGGTTGTCTGGGAGCCGTAAATTCTCGGGGCCGGAGTCGATGGACGGTTCCAAGAGATCTGTCGATCTCTCGGCATAGTGTGAGGAGATGGCACTTTTCTGGGACAGCATACAGCTTTGAACGTTCCCAGAAGGCCACAAGACCCCTCAGATGCTAGGAGCCATTAGGTAATGGGAAATGTTGAGGGCCTCGGGAGAGCAGGCACGCCTGATTATTTCCCGCAGTAGTCCTAGTCTGGGTGTAAATTTGAAACTGGCAGTTTCTCTGGCCGCGCCCCCTCTGATAGACGCTTTTCTTATCTCCACCTCCATAGCCCACCGAGGCAATTTAACTGACGATAGTAGCAGTTAACGGTTATGGAGCGACGTTTTATGAGCCCATGTTCAGAATGCTTTGCTTATCTCATTTGTGTGTGTGTGTGTGTGTGTGTGTGTGTGTGTGTGTAGGACAGCATTTATAAAGGCAGGTGTTATCGTCATTACCATTTTACAGAAGTAGAAAAAGTGAGCCCAAGAGACATCAGAAACTTGGTTAGGATACCACAGTGGTTAACTGGTGGAGTCAGGATCTGAAAGTCTGTTATGTTACACTAAAGGGCTTTGAGAGCTGTGTGCCAGACCTCGGGTCAACTCTGTTGATGTGGTTTCTCTTTTAATCCTCAGCATCAGCCTAGTGAAATAGGTGTATAATTCCACTTTATAGAAGAATTAACTGAACTGTGCTTTGATCATAGAAATTTGAATATTCCAAATCTAGTTTTTATTTGATATTTCTGAGGAAAAATTAGTTATTGAGTCTGTGGCTATTTAGAACTCCCAAAATTGCTTTAGCTTTAAATTTTTTAAAATTTATTTTATTGATTCTTGTTAGTTATACATGACAGTGGAATCCATTTTGATAAAATCTTACAAGCATAGGATATATCTTATTCTATTTCGGACTCCATTCTTGTGGGTGGGGACGATGGTGGGAGCTTTAAAATTTTGATATTTATTCTCTAATATTTTCTAACTTGTATAGAAATTTAATTAGTATAATTCCATCCTTCTGATCAGCTGTCATATTTTTGTTTGTTTTTCTAACAAATTCTCTTCTCTTTTCAAGGATCAGTGGTCAATTGGTCAGGGCAGGGACTACAGAAATTAGGTTCAAATTTACCCTGTGAAGCTGATATTCACACTTTGATTCTGGATAAAAATCAGATTATTAAATTGGAAAATCTAGAGAAATGCAAACGATTAATACAGGTGGGTGTTGCTATATGTGAAATAGTTATATAGCACTAATTTATTATTAAACAAAATAAAGCAATACAATAACCTGACAAAAAGTAACTCTGCAAACCTGGAAAGCAGTAAATGTTGCCTTAAATTTTTACGTAACAATTTGTCTTGAAGATGAACACATATGTGCTACATTTAGAGTAGACTAGTGAGAGAAGCATTGTTAAAGAAAGAAAACATTTATTGTGTTGTTAAAATAAACTTTTTACCTAATCATGAGAGTAAAGAGTTCATTCAACCAGTCATCATTCAAGAAATGTTTATTGTGTCTCTATTATGTATCTGGCTATATTCTAGGTTTTGACTCAGAGCTTACATTCTCAAGTTATTGCTTTGTTAAAAATGTCTTTAGTAATTGAAGGAGGTCTGATCCCTCAGTTTTACCTGTGTTTTCTGTTGCTTAGGAGCAACAACAAAAAACTAATACTGTAGATAATAGATTTAGATGATATAAGTGAAAGGTACAAATTTGGTTTTATGTATTTTATACCTCTGTGAAATGTGAAAGTAATACATACACACATGTATGTACACATGTATATACATACACACACACACACACACACACACACACACAATTTGTTGTTCCTGGTAATAATAATAATGATGTTTTCTTTCCACAGTTGTCAGTGGCTAATAATCGGCTTGTTCGGATGATGGGGGTGGCCAAACTGACCCAACTGCGTGTATTAAATTTGCCTCATAATAGTATCGGCTATGTGGAAGGACTAAAGGAACTGGTACATTTGGAATGGCTGAATTTGGCAGGAAATAATCTCAAGGTAAATTATGTATTTTATTTTTAGTAATTAGGTTTTTTAGGGTTTTTTTTTATTACAAATTTATTTATTTTTATTTATTTATTTATTTATTTTTGTGGTGCTGGGGATTGAACCCAGACAAATTTATTTTCTGTAAAAAAGAAATTGAAGCGGTATAGAAATAAGTAGGTTATAAAAAAAACCTATTTACTCCCACTCTCCAGGGATAATGTTTGTTAATATAAACTAAAAAAATCTCATTTTTAAACACTTAGTGCAGTATTCTTTTAAATGGGAATAAGAATCTATATTATATTTAGGAAAAAAAAAGTCATCAAACAAATAGAATGGTAAGGAGAGAGTTTATATCCTGCTGAATTAAGCTTTAAGTAATATTTAATGGTACAAAGGAGAATATACTGTTTTAAAAGTCATGAGATCTGGATTCTAGTTCTGCTTCCACCACTTACTAACTGTATAATTTTGGATAATAGGTATCTTTTTGTCTTATTTATAGCTGGACTAGATTAAATGATAGTTATAGCTGCCTTTTGTTGAGCAAACGTTAGTCTCCCAGTGCCTTCTCTGTATTGTCATTCAATCTCAGCACAGCCTATAAGGTAGGCATAGTTATGATACCCATTGTATAGATGAAATTGAAGCACAGAGAAGTTAAATAACTTGCCTAAAGTCACATGTTCAGGAAGTTGCAGAGCCAGGATTTAAATCCTGGCTATTTGGCTACATTCTAAACCTGTAAACTCTGTTCTGTACCAATTTTCATGTTATTAAAATTTTTTCAGACTAAATATGTAGGATGGTGTGAACTGCCTGTTAGTCCTGTATTCATAGAGGAATAGTGAAGGTGGAAGTTTGTTGCATGACAGTTTACTAAATTTTGTTAGCATTCCTCCCCTTTTCCTTGTCCAACTTTGCTGCCCTGCTTCTAATAATAATAATATATGATAGGCGACTCTTTCAACTACAGCACTAGGGAAGAATTTTATTTTGATTTTGAGTGTATTAAATAATGTGATAATTTTCTTGTGTTAGGCCATGGAACAAATCAATAGCTGCACAGCTCTACAGCACCTTGATTTATCAGACAATAATATACCCCAGATAGGTGATCTGTCCAAATTAATATCTTTGAAGGTAAGCATGTTTTCTGTGCCATTTTTGAAATTTTATTCCAAATACCAAGAAAATGTCATCTGATTAGCCTAAAATCAGTCTCCCATATATGAAGAACAGATTGTTTTTATTATGATAAGAATTCTATCAGAGTACCAAAATTAAGTATGGAGTTTTTTATTGTTCTTCTATCTTCCTTCCTTCCTTTCTTTCTTTCTTTCTTTCTTTCTTTCTTTCTTTCTTTCTTTCTTTCTTTCTTTCTATTTGTGACAGAATCTCAGTATGTTGCCCAGGCCTGAGTCTTACTTCAGTTTTTCAAATCCTGGAAATATAAGAACACCACACTATGCCTGGCTTTGTTGTTAGTTTCTATAACTGAATTGTTTTATGTGTAAGTGATCATTGTAGTTAAAATTAATTCTTATTTACCATTCTTATCACATGATAGAATTTCCTTCATGCTCAATCAGCAAATGCTGGTGGCTTTAGTTATATAGTACATAACACATTGGTAAGGTTGAAAGTAACAAAACCTGACTTGAGTCTCTTTTTGTTTGTTTTATTTGTTACGGTGTTTTTATTTTTTGTTGTGTAGCTCCTGGACTCAAGTGATTCTTCTGCCTCAGCCTCTTAACAGCTGGTGCCATAGGTGCCTGGAACTTAGATGTGTGCATATCTATGCCTGGTTTTTTAGTTTTTTAGTTTTTTGTTTTAGTAATCATTACTACTTAATTAACAATTAATTTCACTTTATTTTTTAAAATGAACATGTAGCATATAGGACTTTTTAAAATAAATATATTTAGTTGTAGAAGGACACAATACTTTTATTTATTTATTTTTATGTGGTTCTAAGGATCAAACCCAGTGCCTCACATATGCTAGGCAAGTGCTGTACCACTGAGCTACAACCCCAGCCCACAGCATATAGTACTTCTTTTTTTTTATCTTTTTTTTTTGCGGTGCTGGGGATTGAACCCAGGGCCTTGTGCTTGCAAGGCAGGCACTCTACCAACTGAGCTATATCCCCAGTCCCCATATAGTACTTTTTAATGAAGGGTAATGTATCATGCAATCAACAGATGAAATCACAGCTTCAAAAAAAATGTGTAGGGTCTTTTCTGTATTTTTGATTCATTGGATATTACTAGCATCAGAATGAACTCATTAAGTCTTAGAAGCAGTATCTTAGCTGTGTTTTTTGAGCAGAAATCACTTTTAGCAATAACTACACTAAACAAGTTGATATAGACAGATACCACCCAAGTAGATGCTAAGGGAATTCAAACTAACTAAAAATAATGGAACATTTTTTTTTTTTTTTTTTTTCTGGAATGGAAATATGATTATCAGATCAGAATCCCGAATATTCAGAGTCTTTTTCTTCTTGATTGTTGCCGACTTAATGTGAATCAGCCTTATATCCAAGTAGCACATTCTGCCTCTTTCTATCTTTGTGTGTGTGTGTGTATGTGTGTGGTACTGGAGATTAAACCCAGGGCCTAGCACATGGTAGGCAAGCACTCTACTGCTAAGCTAGTTCTGCACCCTTTTAAATTTTATTTTACTCTATTTTTAAATCAGGATCTTGCTAAGTTGCCCAGGCTGGCCTTGAAGATCTTTCTTCAGTCTCCTGAGTAACTGGGATCATAGGCATGCACCAGTGCTCCTGGCTTCCTCTAGCTTTTAGTTACCAAGAGAATGTAGTTGTAAAGTATGACTATTTTATTGATTTTTTGGCTGTGCTAAGAATTAAATGCAGGGTCTTGTGCATGGCAAGCAAGTGCTTTACCACTTGAGGTACATCCCTAGTCTCTATATGATTGTTTTAATGACTTTTTATTCACTTTTCTCACCCTCTATTTTGATGTTTTGAAGGAAATGAATGAGAGTATTGGAAATTGCTCTCTGTATTTAATAAGGTAAATCTCACATTTACTGCATCAAGCATGTGTTCTTGGACAAGTCTTTAACCTTTCTTGAGCTTAAGATGCTGACATGAAAAGAGAAGATTGGACCAGAGTACCTCCTAAGACCCTTCTAAGTATTAATAATCTTTGTGTGCAATGACAAGTATAACATAATTGATTTTATTTTTGCATATGTCATTTTGATGTTATCTGACCAATTTATCTGTAATCTATTCATTGGTAATTCATATTGTTTTTACCCTCAAGACCCTGCTTTTACATGGAAACATCATCACCTCGCTTAGAATGGCACCTGCTTATCTACCCAGAAGTCTGGCTATACTGTCTTTGGCAGAAAATGAAATCCGGGACTTAAATGAGGTAAAATTTGAAGATATTCTGTGGGATCCAGGACATTGCCAGGAGAGGCATTGGAGAGGTTAGTGAGCTCACTTTTAGACTGTGAGCGTCTTGGAAGAAAATGCCATCAAGATGAAACACTTGCCTCTAGATGATTATTTTTTTTTCCTACTTTTTCTGGATGTAATTCAGACATTAAGGTTTAATTTCATTTGTAATACTGCAGTTATCACATTGGGAGGTGATTGGTGGTAGTGAGACATCTACATTACAGAGGTTACTAAGGCACCCTGTTCACCTTCCTGTTGTTTTGTTTTCAAAATGGGGATCTCTCTCCTAGGAAATAGTGCTGATACTTTCTAAGGGAATCTGTTCAGCAAGGACAAATGGCCATATTGTTGGAATTTTGGAAATCAGTTGCTAATGGAAGAGTATTACTTGTTGCTTTTCAGAACAAGAGGGAAATTGTTAAATTCTAAAATGCTGCCAAAGATGTGTAATCAGTGGAAACCCTGTGCTTGACACTGAACAGTCCATTTTGTTCAACATATATCGTTTGTTCCAGATCTCTTTTTTGGCATCCTTAACTGAACTGAAGCAGTTGTCAATCATGAACAATCCTTGTGTGATGGCAACACCGTCCATTCCTGGGTTTGACTATCGGCCATATATTGTCAGCTGGTGCTTGAATTTGAGAGTCCTAGATGGATACGTGATTTCTCAGAAGGAAAGGTGAATGTGACCTCTTTAACTTCACATTAATCATGGAAGTTACTGAAAAGATTTCTAACATACTACAGATTAATAAATCGACTGTTTCTTAAAATGTACATTTAAAAGTTGAGAGTATTACTGCAGTCACATAGCAGACTATATGGTGATTATTTAGGATTGTCTCTCCCTTCTGAAAAAGTACAAGAAATAAGTATCAGCTCCAGAGGTTGTGTGTAATGAGTCTAACTTAGTGCCCAACTTATAATAATTTAATTTTGAAGAGTTTTTTTGTTAACCAGTTGTTTGGCAGTTGAAACACTTTTGCATAGAAACGAGGTTACAGGTTTTGTGGAGGGTCTCAGATCGATCCCACAGAAGCTTGTAACCTATCATGTATTTAAGGTAAATACTAATAATAATACCCTAACTTAGAGCTGGTGAGGTAGCTCAGTGGTAGAATGCTTATCTAGGATGCACAAGATCCTGGGTTGGCCCCCCCCCCCCCCCCCCACATATGTAAAAAAAAAAAAAAAAAACCCTAAAACAATTAGAACCCAATTACCTTTTATAATACATGCAGAGTTCTAATTTGGAACTAAAAGTAGCATACTTATTGGTCTTCCCCTTCTCATACCTGTGAACCAGCAGAAGTAGAACTTCCCCATCTCTGGATCATTGATGGTTTCTGTGACTTGGACTGGGACCCTGGCAAGGTGGAGTCTTCTGAATAGTACTGATCAGTGGAATCAGTACTTTAGATGAGATAAGGAACTATCTCATCTAAATGGTTAGAGGGAATGAGATGAAAGTTATTTTTTTTACCATGCCTCATTTCACTTTTTGCTCTTAATACATACATGCATACATTCATGAACACAGCACTTGCATTCTCCCTCATTTTTTAAAATCCTCTGTACCACAGACAGGTTACTCGAGGGATTTCCTGATGGGAGAATGAGTATTGCAGTGTTTCCCTTTTCCTTCTTCCTGAAGTTTCATGTAGTTGCTGGGTAGAGCAGGGAGCAGTGAGGAGTGGCATCCAGGAGCTAAACAGTGGTGGTGCTGGTAAAGGTTAAGAGATATATGTCAGCTCTAGTTTGCCTTCAAAAAGGGTGACTTTTCCTTTTTCCTGCAGTTAGTGTTGCTTTCAAAAGAAACCTTATTTTGTTTCAAACTGATTAGCTCTAAAATTAGAATATAGATTTGCTTGAATTATCTTCTCTGGATCTTCCTTTAGGAATAAGTTAGGAATAAGTTGGTGGTTTACTAGCATTCTCTGTGACCAGTTAGCTCTTTATTTTAAAAACTGTCATTATGAACTAATGGATCTAAATGCAGTTAATGTACATAGGTACTTCAATTTGATAAAGTGAATGGAGAAAATATTCACTGCTTCTTAGCAAATAATTTAAAAATATTTGGAGTCATTAATTCAACCCTATGGAAATGTCCATAAGTAAGAAAAAAGCTTTAAAACATTATTAGAGTAAGGAAAGTGAGTCAGAAGGATAGACTTTTAAGACTTGAGTGGATTTATGAAAAACATCCAATGGTTTTATAAAACTTAATTAAGAAGGAACATCGCTGTTCCTTAACAATGTATTTTTAACACCCCAGTGTCATCATCTCTTCTTTTTTTCCTTCAATTCCAGTTTAAAAGCTGAATGGCTCTATAGTCAAGGCAAGGGGAGAGCATATCGGCCTGGCCAGCATATCCAGCTTGTACAGTATCTAGCTACAGTCTGCCCTCTCACTTCGACACTGGGTCTTCAAACTGCAGAGGATGCCAAACTAGAGAAGATTCTGAGTAAGCAGAGGTAAACCCATTTATTTATGACAGTTGATGGATTCACAAGTGAAAATACCTCTAAGTCTTTTGTATGGTTATAGTAGGCAAGAAGCCAGTGTTTTTGCTCATATCTCCAGGTACTCATGCACCTTGTCACTGCAGTGGTCTTGCAGAAAAGCTGAACTACACAAGTGTAGCTTGCTCTGTGGTATCTATATTACTAATAATATCTTAATGGGGGAGGAGCCAAGCAATATGATCTGGGGGAATAGAACTTTTTAAAAAATGTATTTGTTAGGAGCTGGGAGGTATATAACTCAGTGTGGTGGAGTGCTTGCCTACCATGTTCAATTTCCAGCACCTCAAAAAAGATGTATTTGACTTTTTTTGTTTTTGGAACCGGGTATTGAACTCAGGGGCACTTGGCCACTGAGCCACATCCCCAGCCCTATTTTGTGTTTAATTTAGAGACAGGGTCTCACTGAGTTGCGTAGGGACTCACTAAGTTGCTGAGGCTGACTTTGAACTCGCGATCCTCCTACCTCAACCTCCCAAGTCGCTGGGATTACAGGCGTGCGTCACTGCACTGGCTTGTATTTGACTTTTTTTAAAAAAATTTATTATTTATTTATTTATTTATTTATTTATTTATTTATTTTTGAACCAGGGATTGAACTCAGGGCCACTCGGCCACTGAGCCACACCCCTGGCCCTATTTTGTATTTTATTTAGAGACAGGGTCTCACTGAGTTGATTAGGGCCTCGCTAAGTTGCTGAGGCTGCCTTTGAACTCGCGATCCTCCTGACTCAGCCTCCCAAGTCGCTTGGATTACAGGCGTGCGCCACCAAGCCCGGCTTGTATTTGACTTTTTAATGTAAGTATGTCATGTGGTTATTTAAAGACTGATATTAAGAAGTATAGCTAGAAGATTTAGTAGTTTCTTTGTTTATCAGAGATCCTGCCTTTAAATGTTTCTGTATGTGTATACATGTGCATATGATGGTATCTATGTAATTTAAAATTGTTTTAACCTTATTTTTTTTTAGTGTTTCCAAATGAGACTATAATTTGCCAGTGATTAAACATTCTTGCCTTGTAAACTTATAAACATCTACCTTTTTGACATTGTTACCTAGGAAGAACAAGAGCTTTCTCTTTTGGTTTATGCTGGATGACATCAAGAGTTATTGATTTTTAGGTTTCATCAGAGGCAGCTGATGAACCAAAGCCAAAATGAAGAGATTTCTCCTCTTGCTCCTGTTGAAACAAGGGCACCCCTTATACCTGAGCATTCAAACCCAGTTCAAGATTGCCAGACAGTCCAGGAAAGTGGTAAGAAATTAAGTTATCTCTGATCACTTTTCTTCAGGTCTTTTGATTTATTTGGTATCGTAACACAGAAAAAGTGCATATTTTATAATTTCTCATTTAACTTCAGTGATCATTTGGATCTGCTATTTTATATATGTATAATGTACACATATATGTGTGTGTATATGTATGTACATTATAATTATGGCTTCTAATTTTTAGAAAAACATTTCAAGAACTATTAACCTTTTGTATGGACTTGAGGCTTTGAGTATTATGATTATTACAAAAATTCATATTCTTAAAAATGTTTGGTTTGATGTTTTAGGTATATTAGAGGAAATCATTGAAGGCATTTTATTGTATTTTACTGTATTTCAAGGAATAGATTTCATTAAAAGCATACAACTAAAAAAACTTTTATTTAATGATTTAAGTGATAACTCTGTTGATTCTTCTAGAACCTGTCATCCAAGTCAATTCTTGGGTTGGGATAAGCAGTAATGATGATCAATTATATGCTGTTAAGAATAGCTTTCCAGCCTCTACACACACTACAAGATATTCTCGAAATGACCTCCACCTGGAAGACATACAGACAGATGAGGACAAGTTAAACTGTAGTCTTCTCTCTTCAGAGTCTACTTTTATGCCAGTTGCATCAGGACTATCTCCAGTATCACCTACTGTTGAGCTGAGGCTACAGGGCATTAACTTGGGCCTCGATGATGATGGTGTTGCAGATGAATCTGTGAAGGGGCTGGAAAACCAGGATTTGGATAAGGAAGAGGAAAAGGCTTCATGGGGTACAAATGAGAATTCTGTTCAGATGCTGAAAAGTAAGATCAGTTCAGAGATAAATGAAAAAGCTGAGCTGTTACCTTGTCCTGAGCCAGCAATAATCAGTGCTATCTTGAAGGATGATAACCACAGTCTTAAATCTGTGTCAACTGGACACAGTGTCTCCCACACAGAAACAGATAATGAGGAAATCATGTCTGAAACAACTTCAGAGAAATTTCCCTGCAGGATTTTAACCCAAAGACCTGTTGGTTTGGGACAAGATAAATTTACACTTCAGAAATTGAATGAAGCAGCCACAAAGCTTCAGGCCTATTGGCGGGGCTTTTATGCCAGGAACTACAATCCTCAAGCAAAAGAGGTGCGTTATGAAATCCGACTGCGCAGAATGCAGGAACACATTGTCTGCTTAACTGAAGAAGTAAGGAGGTGGGTCAGAAATCTCATTGGGTGCTGTTTTGTTGGTTTGAAGGTGTCTTGATTCTTAAGTCATTGGAAACACTGTGCTATTGTGGTCACACTTTTCATGCCATGTAGCCACTGTTGGCTTACTTATTTGTCCTCTAGTATAAAGACTTTATACTTCTAAACATTAAAAGGTTCAGACAATAGAGCAAATTTGGATAAGTAAAAGAAAGAGAAAATGAGGAAGTTGATAACATAGGAGTTAGAGAAAATAGCAGGGACTCAAAAGGGACTAAAATTTTGTGGTTGCAGTAGGAATTATTTCTTAATTCCATGGCTCACATGATTTACTGACTGCCGACTCAAGAAAATTAGGATTTCATTAGTATTGCAGCTAGCGATATTTATTCAAATTGTCAGACGGAAGAGGAGAAAGCAGCAAAGGAGACTGAGAAGGGACAACCTAAATGGTAGGAAAACTAGGAGAATAAATATCCAGTTCCACAGGGGAAGGTGTTTTAGGAAAGATGAGAAGTACCTTAGGAAAGAGAGAACTAGACTAGATTTAGCAGTTGGAGGTTGTTGGTAATTGTGTTGGCTCTTAAGACTATTCTCAGATGTCATGGTTTGCTAATGTACTTATAGTACTCTGGAGTATTCTTCTGTTCATGGTTATGGTTTATTTCAGCAAAAGTATACAGATTAAAATCATCAGAAAAATGGCACATAGCACAGAGTCCAGGAGAGGCCAGGTACAAGCTTCCACTTGTGTTCTCCCAGTTGTGTTGTACATACAAAGCTTAATTCTCACAGCTCTGATGTATGAAACACATACAAACTCTTGCCAACCAGGTGTGCTCATTTGAGTACTGGTGTTCAGGGTTTTTATTTGGGGTCAGTCACAGGGATTGAGTGCTTATCTGCCTGACCTTAACTACTCAGACCTCAGGGTCCTTAGAGGTCACACTGATGCACTGTGGCCTAGAGTCCCAGGTGAACAAAATAGGAATCACACTGTTGGCATAAACATTCTGTTGTGGCTCAAGACTCTGTGTACAAAGATACTCTTAAGGCAGGATATTTTAGTGGCTTGAATCAGAGGTTATCTCCCAGGAGCCAGTCAGGGGCAGGTCCTGGCTTTGGAACACTCAGGCTTAAATGTCTCAGTCCTGCTGAGTTAACCCTTTGCTGCACAGTGACTTTCCTAAGAGCACCTTTAGTGGTGTGGGAAGATGAAAGCCAGTTTGAATAGTTTGGATAGTGGATTGGAAGTAAGGAGTTTAAAGAATGAGCATAGGGCTGGGGATATAGCTCAGTTGGCAAAGTGCTTGCCTTGCAAGCACAAGGTCCTGAGTTCAAACCCCAGCACTGCAAAAAAAAAAAAAA
>JAJEJO010000625.1:531296-576887 GCA_020662805.1 Glaucomys volans | reverse complement strand
AAAAAAAAAAAAAAAAAAAAAAAAAAAAAAAGAATGAGCACAGTCAATTCTTGGGAAGTCTTTCTTTAAGAAGAGAGTAAGTGATTGCTGGAGGACAATCTGGAGTTAAGGAAGGTTCTTTTTTAAAGATGGATGTTTAGGTGTTGATGAGAATGATTCAATGAGGGAAAAACTGATGGTGTGGAAGAAAAAAGGGAGAAGCACAGGATTGAAGTTCTTGAGGTGCAGGAAGAAGGAAGTGGCCTGAGGTAGAAGCAGGAGAATGTAAGGTGGTGTGTTTGATGGTGGAAGCATAGGAAAGTCCTGTCTGATGTGTGGTCTTTTTCAGTAATGTATCAGTTGCAGTCGATACTTAAAAATGAAAAGAGAAGTGAGGGTTGAAGTATGAGGTATGAGGTAGTCATCTTAAAAAGTGAATATGGAACTGGGTGTGGTGGTGCACCTAGCTCCTCTGGAGGCTGAGGCAGGAGGATCACTTGAGCCCAGGAGTTGGAGACCAACCTAGGCAACATAGAACCATCTCAAAAAGAAAAGAAAAAAAAAAAAGTCAGGTCGTATGATTATCAGCAACTCCTACCTGTTCTCTGTTTCAGGCATGGTTAATTTGACTCAACCAGGAATGGTTTTTCCCAGCTATATATGGTAGAGAAGAGGGAAGTATAAGGGAGCTAAAAATATTTGAGAAGGGTAGTAATTTCAGATCTTGGAATTTAAATAAAATAAAAGGGAGGTGAAGGCAGGAGGGAAGGGTCATTGGATTGGAGGTCTAGAAGAAGACTAAAGATCTAGATTGGGCCTGGCATGGTGGCGCATGCCTGTAATCCAAGTGACTAGGGAGGCTGTCAGGAGGATCGCGAGTTCAAAGCCAGCCTCAGCAACTTAGCGAGGCCCTAAGCAACTCACTGAGACCCTGTTTCTAAATAAAATACAAATAGGGCTGGGGATGTTGCTCAGTGGCCAAGTGTCCCTGAGTTCAATCCCTGGTTCCAAAAAAAAAAAAAAGATCTAGATTGTTGCAGTGGAGTACCAGAGCAAATGAATTGGAAGAATAGGAAGGTAGTGAGGGGTTAGTGTTGGAATAATTTTTGAAAGTGACATAGCCAAATTGATTTGGTCTAAGGTGAGATTATGACAGTGGTGACAAATATGGGGTGGATTATTGTTAGAGAGAATATAATGTGGATGTGGAAGCCTCCAAAATTGATATAGAACTGGGTAGAAGGGATGACTGGTGTTGAGATGTCAGTGAATGGAGACGGATAGTAGGAGGTCAGTACTTGTCAAAAAGTTTTGGGGAATTTAGTAGGATAGCAGGAGTTCTTAAAAGAGGAGGGTAAAGAACCATTTGAAAACAGCAGTGAGAAGCAATTTTCTGACATGGATGTATGAGAGGATAAAATAGCTTCTACTTTTGCTCTCAAAAGTGAGTCTGCTTTGGCCAAGGAAAAATTCAAAGAGAGATTGAGTGTATAAAGGAGTTTGCTGAGCATAATTCAGAAGTACTAGATAGCACAGCAGAATGTCTTGAGGGGGCTGGAGAAATTGGAGAAGTGGGCCCAAAGTTCAGAAAAGGGTTGAAGGCGTAGCTCAGTGGTAGAGAGTGCTTGCCTGACATGCGGAAGACCCTGGGTTTGATCCCGGAGCTCTGCCAAAAAAAAAAAAAAAAAAAAAAGTTTGGATCAAAATGATAGGGAAGTTGGATAACTAAGGGAATCTTGGGTTTGTGACCAAAGTATGCAGATGGCAGTGATGATGGTTTGTGACAGACATTTGGGGATCTGGCAGCAGTGAGTACAGAGCTAAGATTTTAATGAATAAGGAGGAATGATAGGGCTCAGAGGTCTGTTGATAACAAGAAATACATCTGGAACTGGGGCAAACAGGAAAGTGAAGTTTGATGGAATTAATCCTGCTAGTCTCTTAGATGAGGGTGTTTCAAGGTGCCATCATGAATGTTAAGTTTGAGCCTTAACTATTTGTATGTTTTGAATAAACAGTTCTTTTTGCACCTCTACCCCCTTTGGTGTGTTTGGCTGGGAAATTAAAGGCAGGTAAAAAGCCATTTGATATTTTATTTATTAGTTTTTTTTTTATCACTGGCAATACTTTATAGAAGAATATCTGAATTTCAGTCACATCTCATTTAGTTTCTACTCTGAGTCATGGTTTAAAGGTAAGGTGTTAGTTTAGATATTCTAAAAGTAGGATAGGATTATTAGATTTATTAATCTCTTTATACTGCATTTGTTTGGTAGTTATAACAGGAAGTACAAGTCAAAGCAGTCTTCCTTGATCAAAAACGTATTTTGAATTATTGTAGATTAAGAAAAGAAAGAGATGAAGAACGTGTTAAAAAATTTGTACAAGAAGAGGCTGTCAAATTCCTTTGGAACCAGGTAAACCCCCTCCTATTATAAAGGAAAAATACTAGATTCATTGAAACAATTGTAGAATAACGATGTATGTTAAGCACCCTTTTTCTTTCTCTCTCTATTTATTTATTTATTTTTGTGGTACTGGGGATCAAACCTAGGGCCTTATGCACATGCTACCACTAGACTGTATCCCTAAGTCTAACCACTTTTTCTCAGTTAAGAGTGTCATTTGGTTCTGTTTTTTTTTTGTTTGTTTGTTTGTTTTGTTTTTTTTAAGAACCGGGGATTGAACTCAAGGACACTTGGCCACTGAGCCACATCCCCAGCCCTATTTTGTGTTTTATTTAGAGGCAGGGTCTCACTGGGTTGTTTAGGGCCTCACTAAGTTACTGAGGCTGTCATTGAACTTGTGATCCTCCTGCCTCAGCCTCCCAAATGCTGGGATTACAGGCGTGTGCCACTGCGCCCAGGGTTGTTTTTTTTGTTTTTGTTTGTTTGTTTGTTTGTTTTTGTAACAGGGATTAAGGCCAGAGGAGCTTAACCACTGAGTCACATCCCCAGACCTTTTTATTTTTTATTTTGAGACAGGATCTCAATAAGTTGCTACATCAATGTTTATAGTAGCTCAATTCATAATAGCTAACCTATAGAACCAGCCTAGCTGCCCTTCAACAGATGAATGGATAAAGAAAATGGAATATTACTCAGCCATAAAAAAAAAATGAAATTATGGCATTTGCCAGTAAATGAATGGAACTGGAGGCTATCATTTTAAGTGAAATAAACCAGTCCCAAAAAACCAAAGGCCAATGTTCTCTCTGATATTCGATGCTAACATCCAATAAGAGTGGGGGAAGAAAGAATAGAAGTTCATTGGATTAGATAAAGGGGAAGGAAGGGACGTGGGGGATGGGAATAGGAAAGACAGTAGAATGAATTGGACATAATTTTCCTGTGTTCATAAATGAATGCATGAGCAGCAGTATAACTCATGTTGCACTTCCCACAAGAATGGGAAGTTATACTCCATGTATGTATAATGTGTCAAAATACATTTTACTGTCATGTGTACCTAAAAAGAACAAATACAAAATTTAAAAAGTTGCTTAGGACTCACCAAGTTGTTGTGGCTGGCCATGAACTTGTGACTTGGGAGGCTAAGGCAGGAGGATCACAAGTTTGAGACCAACCTCAGCAACTTAGTGAGGCCCTAAGGACTTAGCAAGAACCTGTCTCAAAATAAAAGATAAAAAAGGGCTGGGGATGTGACTCAGTCGTTAAGTGCCTCTGGGTTCAATACCTGATACTAAAAAAATAAAAATAAAAAAATAAATAAAGGTTCTATTATCAAGAACTTGGGATATTTTTAGGCATTTTAGGAAGTTACATATACTATATTTTTAGATAATTAAAAACTTATTGCTACATTGATATCTAAATTGAGAATTATTTTAGAGGATCTACTTAAACAAATAGGATCTACTCTGTCTTATTGAATAGATCTTGGTATATATTTTGTACATTATTGAACCCTTTTTCAGCTGGACAGGTACTGATGTGCTTATTGTTTTTCTTATATAAGCAAGAAAACTGGTTGTCTCATCCACACTGTCCTGGTGAGGGCCTTTTGTTACCAAGTCATGTACCACTTGTGCTAGCCTATTTAAGGCAAGGGCTGCTATAGAATGGATAAGGGAAGTCAAGCAGTTTTTAATTCCAGTTCTGCCATTTACCAACTTCGTGACTGCTGAGAAAAAAAACCTCAAAGGACTGTTTTAAAACTGGCTTGATTTTTATCTTACATAAAACTGTAATCTCTGTTTTGTAGGTAAGGTCTCTACAAGCTTGGCAACAGACAGTGGATCAGCGTCTGATTTCCTGGCATACTGATGTTCCTCCTATATCAAGCATTCTGGTACCATCTAAACCTCCATTACTCACCCAAAGTCTCGAGCCCTTTTCTGATCAAAATTCTGATTGTTTCATTGCACATGATGAAGCTCATCAAGAGAAATCTTTACCAGAATTTCCAGACTCTGGTTTTCATTCCTCCCTAACAGAACAAGTTCACCATTTTCAGGATTCTTTGGATTTTGAAAAAAGTTCCACAGAAGGCAGTGAAAGCTCCACAATGGGGAATTCCATTGATACAGTCAAATATGGCAAAGAGCCAGATCTAGGGGATGTTAGTGAAGAACGGGGTGACTGGAGTAAGGAAAGCTCAAATGACGAGCAGGATAATAATCTGCTTGAACAATATTTAACTTCAGTTCAACAGCTGGAAGATGCTGCTGAGAAGACAAATTTTGATGAAGGGATAGGAGATAGTAAGCTCCACATAGCTGGTTCCCTAGAAAAGTTAGACGCTTTGTCTGACAGTGCTTCTGTAGGTGAGACTCATGGTGTATCTCCTAATTTGCAAAATGAAGTCAGCCAGACGACAGAGAATTATAAATTAAACGCAGAAGTCCAAGGACAGCAGCCAGAATGTGATTCCACGTTTCAGTTATTGCATGTTGGCGTTATTGTGTAGCATGTCTGGTTTCTTGGGAAACAAATCTACTTACATTTTCTTAATGTTTCCTTTTTTTTTTTTTTGAGGAGGAAAACCGCCCCCACATTTTGTTACTATTTATATAAAATTTGTATTCTTATCTCATTTTTCAGATTCTAGGTACTAAGCTGAGTCTTAATTTGATTTTGCTAGCTTTATACCTGTAATATATCAAACAATATTTATATTGAAAGCTATATGCATTTTATTTCTTAACAATTGCATTAACAATGTTTCTTTTATGTAATTGCTTTCTTTCAAAAATAAACTAGAAGTTTCTAAAGAAAATTTAAATTTTTACCTAATGATATAAACAGAATTTTGATTCTTTTGTTCTGGGGAAATTAATTGTATAGTAGGAAATGTTGTTCATTAAGGTGTGAATAGAAATGATAACTAGGAGGGTTGTGAACTACTGAAATTTGCCACAGTTTACTTAGAGTAAGAACATGTTTTCTAAGACCTTTTAATTTGAGTCAAAGAAAGCCTTCTTATAAGCAAATTTAGAAAGATAAAGTAAGATTATAGGATATTGTTTTTAGTTTGAACCAGGGCTCCAAGCATGCTAAGCATGAACTCTATCACTGAGCTATCTCCCCATCCTCTTGATTATAGGATTCTTAGTGGGAATGACTTAATTGTCTCATGGAAAATTTTAGTTAATGTCATGCATGAGTTTTAACATATGGAGTAAAGTGTTCCTTCCTGGATTAAAATCAAGCTTACTTAGAGAGGCAACCTAAAAATATTTCTTTTTGATATGAAGAAAGGAGTCACTAAGCTCCATTTACTTGTTATAATGTCACTACAAACATTTATCTTTTCATCAAGTGTTTTTTACCCTACTGATTAGGAATTGATGTGCCATTATATTACCAGAAATTAATGTATGTTCATCTCTGTTCCTGCTTATGTATGTACTTTCCTTATGTATTTTAGCAGAATGTCCAAGGCCATTCACTTCACTTTTGACTTCTGCCCTATAGTAAAGAATATTTAAAATAATATTAGTGATAAAATGTGAATGGCTTTTTAAAAGAACTATTTTCTGTCTACTCTTTGAAAAGTGCCACATTTGAAAGATAATGATGGTTAAGATAAAAAAAACCTCATCTCACCTTACTTGTTTAAAAGAATATATATATATGTAACTTCAGGAAGACATAAGATTGTGTTTGAATGTTATAGGTAGGTACATCTGTAAATCGAAGGTAGTTATTTGGAAGCTTGGTATTTTACTCTTTTAGCATGTAGTAATATCATTGGATAACACAAATCTAACTTCCCCCAAACTATTGACATGTACCTATTTAAAACTATAATAATATTTGAGTGTTCTCTAAGTTTAGGTGCTAAATATGTATTCATTATTCTCTTTAGAGTCTAGATCCTCTTCTTTGAAATTATATGTTCTGATCCTTCAAGAATTAAAGTTGAAGATCACATGGTACACTTTGTTGATAGTTAGAAACATTTGTCTAGTATAGTCAGATGTATTTTTCTCAGTTTATAAATGAACTCAGGTTGAGAAGACTTGGATTTCATTTTCAGAAATCTAGAATCCCTTGAAAAGGAAATGTTTTGGGTTTCTTATAAGCAAAATAGCAGTCTTATCTTCAAAAGGATTTTCCCTAGTGAAGCATGTGTAACGTTGAATGCATGTTAAGTAAAAATTGAATTTTTACTTTTTGAATAATGCTAATTATCTTTTACGAATGATGAAATTTAATTTCTTCTTAAATATATATTTTTCTATTTCTAAAGTGCCTCCTTTGCTGCACATACTTAGACTAAAAAAGAACAATTTGCACTGCACTTGTACCATGATACTACTTCTTGGTACGCTAATTTTTCAGAAAGCTTCTGAAATGTCATGGTTCAGTATTACTGAAGTTGGTTTCTGCTAACATCTTTCTCTTTTTTTTTTTTTAAGAAATGGCAAATATAGCTAAATTTATTTTATCATCAGCTTGTCAAGGGGATTTCCTTTTTTGCCTTTGGTTTGCTTTTCTAGCCCACAAATAGTATTCAGCATTCATTATAATACATTTGGAAGATTATGATAATTTTTAATGTTCTCTCTTTGCATTTTATTTTGCTAGTATTTAGAAGTACAGGAATATTAAATAGCCTACTTTCTTAACTAGACAGAGTATCTTGAATGTAGATAGAATGAAAATAATGTAAATTTAGAATGAAGGGAAATTGAGGCAGAGACAATAAATTTTGATGGTTTAAAAATGTACTTTGAAGCCAAGGCACAGTGGCGAGCACCTGTAATCCCAGCAGCTTGGGTGGCTGAGGCAGGAGGATCCTGAGTTCAAATCCAGCCTCAGCAAAAGCGAGGTGCTAAGCAACTCTAAATAAAATACAAAATAGGGCTGGGGATGTGGCTCAGTGGTTGAGTGTCCCTGAGTTCAATCCCCCGTACCAAAAAAAAAAAGGTAATTTGAATGTAATTTATATAACTAAGATATTTGGTTTTAACTCTGTGATCTATTCATTATCTTGACTGAAGAGAGAATGGGTCTGGTAAAATTTGTGAAGTTGAGCTTTCAACACAGTCTTGTCACTCTTCTAAACCTGAGAGGTTTTGTTCAGTTGTACTATTTTAATTCACATCAGTTCTCTTGATTTTTGGAAGATTTTTAGTAATATATATTTATATATTATGTAAGATATTCTCATGAAAGGCTGAATTTGATCATATTTTATCTTCAGTTTTACAGAACAACAGTTTTACAGTTTTAACTCTCCTGGTGGTTCAGAAAGTTTTAATAATGCTGGGGTTGTAGCTCAGTGAGCACATGTGCCTAGCACATGTGAGGCACTGGGTTCCATCCTCAGCACCACATAAATAAAATAAATGTATTATGATCATCTACAACTAAAAATATTTTTAAAAAAGAAAGCTTTAATCATGACAGTTGATGATGTTCAATTAGTTTGGTTTTATAAGTTTAATTATAGAAGACATCACAATATGCATGTTTTAGGAAGGTGTTTAGCCACACAATTGTTTGTATATATGTAAATAACTTTATTTTTTAATAATGTGAGTGCCATTCTTGAATATGTATTTTCCTTTATTTGTTTTGGATTTGTTTTAAATATATAAATATCATAATAATGTATTTTCCTGTTATCTACTTAAAAGAGATCTAGTTCTTTTATTTATTTATTTATTTTTGGTACTGGGAATTGTGAATCTTTGAGTGCTTTACCATTGAGCTACATCCCTAGTCCTTTTCATATTTTATCTTGAGATAGAATCTTGCTAAGTTGCCCAGGCTGACCTTGAACTTGTGATCCTCCTGCCTCAACGTTCTTAGTCACTGAAATTGCAGGTGTGCACTACTGCGCCAGCCAAGTTATACTTCTTGTAAATATATTCAGAAGATACAAGCTTTGTATGTTATACTATTACCTGTGGTATGTTTCTTGTGCAAAGTCTTAAAATTGGATTTATGACATAAATAATATAAATGAGTCTGATCAATTTCCCATTCATGAAAAAGGGAATTCATTGTTTAATGTGTATTTGTATTTTGCCACATCCCTTATTAAAAGGTATTTATTATACTCTAATGTTTTAAATTTTAAATATGTGAAAACACTCATTCTGAAGTGAAAAAAAAAAAAAAGGTCTGTAAGGAACATTCTCAACTTTTTTTTTTTTTTTCTTTTTTTGAGACAGATTTTGCTATGTTCCCAGCTGTCCTTTAACTCCTGGGCTCAAGTGATCCTTCTGTGTCAGCCTCTGGAGTAGCTGGGAGTATAGGCATCTTTTTAATGATACTGCTTTCACTGATCAAGCCTTTTGTACCTTATTTAAATTAAAATTCAAGTAAATAGAGCAGTCCTTACAGCCTTGGAGAGAAATTAAAATGAGGTGCTTTTTATCTGTGAATGAATAGAAATCACACTAAATTTTAATTCCTTTATTGATTTTAATGGATTGCAGGAATCACTCTGTAGTGGATTACTTTGCTTTTTTATAGATTTCTTGGATTGTTTTGAAACTTTTTTTTTTTTTTTTTTGCGGTGCTGGGGATTGAACCCAGGGCCTTGTGCTTGCGAGGCAGGCACTCTACCCGCTGAGCTATATCCCCAGCCCTTTGAAACTTTTTTGTTTGTTTGTTTAGCGGTGCTGGGGATCAAACCTAGGGCCTTGCTCATGGTAGGCAAGTACTACTGTCCCACTAATCTACATCCCTAGCCCCACGTTTTATAATACTTTTAACGTTGACAATAAGAGTTTTAAAGTAATTTCATTTCAACCTATTTTTAGATTTCTCTTCAATTTTATTATAGAAACAAATTTAAAGTGGTTATAATCTGTATTAGGAAGGCTTAATATTTTGTATTGTACTTAATATGTATTTAATTCTCTCATTTTAAATAAAAAGTTTATACATTTGAGTGCTTCATCTTTGTTTCTGTGATCGGTAGTAATAATGGTTATTCATTTTTCTTGCAATTAATAGGTAAAATTCAGAAAAGAGTGCAAATAGAATAGTACTGAGGAAGGTCCAGAGTATTGTCATAATATAAGTGAATTTACAAAAGAACAGTCCTGGCCTTGTAAAAATGGATATGAAATGAAAGAAATGCTAATTTAGTCTTACTCAGCACAAATTTTATTACCTCTAGGATATTCACTGGAATTCTGTGGATAGAGGAGAGCATATATTATCCTTCCAAGAGCACATTGTCAGGTGTTAGTGAGATCACTGGGGACAGAAAGTGTTAGGGGTAAGTTTAGTAGAAGCCCTCTCATTTGATACAAGTAGGACCAGAAGTTGAGTGGTGAATCAAAAAATTAGTATGGGGAATCATAAAAAATGACTTCATATACCATAAACTTTAAATGTCTTTATTGAGATAAAATTTGCTTAGAGTAAACTGCATATGTTTAAAGTGAGGAATTTACCGGGTGTAGTGGCGCATGCCTGTAATCCAAGCCACTTGGGAGGCTGAGTCAGGAGGATTGCGAGTTCAAAGGCAGCCTCAGCAACTTAGCGAGGCCCTAAGCAACTCAGTGAGACCCTGTCTCTAAACAAAATACAAAAAATAGGGCTGGGGATGTGGCTCAGTGGCCGAGTGTCCCTGAGTTCAATCCCTGGTTCCAAAAAAAAAAAGTTTAAAAAATAAATAAATAAAGTGAGGAATTTGATAAATATTAACACATAAATGTGCCAATGAAACCATCACAACAATCAAGATGATAAATGTGTCCATTACCACAATGAGAAGATTCCTCATTCCTTTCGTAACACCTTCTTCTGTCTTGTTTCTTTTCCTAAACATTATTATTTTGAGATTAATGTGATTCCTTTTATTGCTGAATAATACCCTGTTGTACTAATTTACCATAATTTATCCATTCATCTGCTGAAGGACATTGGGTTTTTACCAGGTTTTAACTATTAGAAATGAAGCTGCTATGAATTTTTGCAGATAAGTCTTTGTACAGGCATATGTTTTTATTTGTCTTAGATAAATACCTTGAAGCAAAATGGCTGGATCATAGAATAAGTTACATCTAATGTTAAGAAACTGACAAATCAGCTTCATTTTCCAAAGTGTTTTTGTTCTCCTTTTGCATTCCTACCAACAGTGTAGGATAGTTCTATCTATCCTATCCTCACTAATATTTTGGTATGGTCAGTCTTTTTAATTTTGGCCATTTCTGGTGGATATATAATAGTATATCACTTTGGTTTTAGTTTACATTTTCCTAGTAACTAATGATGTTGAGCATCTTTTAATTTGTTTATTTGCTGTTTATCCTCTTTGATTAAGTGTCCCCAAATTTGGCTAAGTACTCATAAAATTTGCCTATTTAAAAAATTGTATCATTTCCTGCCGGGCTCGGTGGCGCATGCCTGTAATCCCAGCAACTTGGGAGGCTGAGTCAGGAGGATCTCGAGTTCAAAGCCAGCCTCAGCAACTTAGCGAGGCCCTAAGCAACTCAGTGAGACCCTGTCTCTAAATAAAATACAAAATAGGGCTGGGCATGTATGTGGCTCAGTGGCCCAGTGGCCCTGAGTTCAATCCCTGGTTCAAAAAAAAAAAAAAATTATATCATTTCCTTATTTTGAGTTGTTAGAGATCTTTATATAGTCTAGATATATCAAATATTTTGTCCCAGTCTGTGGGTTGCTTGTTGATGTTTATTTTATGTGTGTGTGTGTGTGTGTGTGTGTGTGTATACTTTTTTTGGCGGAGGGTGATTCTGGGATTGAACCCAGAGGCACTTTGCCACTGAGCCACATACCAGTCCCCTCTCCTTTTTTTGAAATTTTAAGACAGGATCTCACTAGGTTGCTGAGGCTGGCCTTGAACTTGCCATCTTCCTACTTCAGCCTCCTGAGTTGCTGGGATTACAGGTATATACTACCATGCTTAGCTATAATCATGTTTTTTGAAGAGCAAAAGTTTAAAATTTTAATGAAGTCCAATGTATTGATTTTTTGTTTTTGGCAGTGCTGGGAATTAAACCCAGAGCCTTGTGCTTGCAAGGCAAGCACTCTACCAACTGAGCTATATCCTCAGCTATATTCTTGAAAGTGTTTGTGCTTTGTGTGTTGTATTTAAAAAAAATCTTTGCCATGCCAAAGGCCACTAAAACATTCTCCTTTGTTTTCTTCTAGAAGTGTTATAGTTTTAGTTCTTATGTTTGAGTTTATTGATCCTTTTCAGGTTATTTTTATGTATTCCATAAGACAAAAATTAAGGTCTTTTTCTATTTTTTTTTTTTTTTAATGCTGGTGATCAAACCCAGGGTCTTGTGCATACCAAACATGCCATACCACTCACCCCCTCCAGCCTGTATCTTTCATCAGTTGCAAACATCAACTCAGAATGGATTAAAGACTTCAATGTAAGACCTGAAACTATGAAACTACTAGACAAAAACAGGGAAAATACTTTAGGACATGAGAATGGGCAAGGAGTTTTTTGGACAAGACCCCAAAATCACAGAAAACAAAAGCAAAAAATAGATAACTGAATTGTAAGGAACTAAAAACTACACAGCAAAGAAAACAATCACCAGAGGGATTAGACAACCTACAAAATGGGAGAAAATATTTGCAAACTATACATATGACAATGAGTTAATATGAAGAATATATAAGGAACAAAAAGTTAAACAGCCAAATAAACAAAAATTTAAAAAATGGACAGTAGACCTAACTAGACATTTGTCAGAAGACATACAAATGGCCAATAGGTATATACAAAAATGCTCAAAAATGTTAAATATGATTATATCATCAAGGAAATGCAAATCAAAACCGCAGTGAGATATTATCTCACCCCACTTAGAATGGTTATTTTTTTAAAAAAGTAAATGTTGATGAGAATTCAGAGAAAGGGGAAGTTCTACACTGTTGGTGGGAATGTAAATTGGTTTAGCCATTATGAAAAACAATTTGAAGTTTTCTCAGAAAAGTCGAAATAGAACTAGGGGGCCCAGCAATCCCATTATTGGATGTTTACCCAAAGAAAATGAAATTGGTATTTTGATAAGACATCTCTACTCCCATATTTATTATAGCAGTCAGTATTCACAGTAGCAAAGAGATGTAAACAATCTAAGTTGATGAACAGATTAAAAAATGTGGTTTATAGACAAAATTAAATACTGTTCAGCCATAATGAAATTCTGTCATTTGTGATAACATGGATGGGACTGGAGATCATTATGTTATGTGAAATAAATGCCACATGGTGTCACTCATTTGTGAAATCTAAAAAAGGTTGCTCTAGAAGTTGATATTAGAATGATGGTTACCAGAGGCTGGGGAGAGGGTGAGGGAGGGATGAGGAAAGGTTGATCAATGGTTACTGAATTATACCAGTTAGGAGTAAGAAGTATTGGTGTGCTATTGCATAATAGGGTAACTATAGATAACAATTACATACTACTTATTTCAAAAGCTAGAAGAAAGAATTTGAGAACTCTTCACACAAAGAAATGATAAATGAGCTGGGTATGGTGGCACACACCTGTAATCCTGGCTGGGGCAGGAAGCTGAGGTAGGAGAATCGAAAGTTCAAAGTCAGCCTCAGCAACTTAGTGAGGCATTAAGCAACTCAGTGAGACTCTGTCTCTAAATAAAATACAAAATAGGGCTGGGGATGTGGCTCAGTGTTCAAGTACCCCTGAGTTCAATCCCCGTTAAACACCACCCCCCCCAAGAGAAACTATGAATGGGAAGATAGATTCATTTAACCTTATTTAAACATTTTACAAGGTAAACGTATTAAAACATGGTATCTCATTAATATCTACAATTTTTGTTTTTTTACATATCAACTAAAAATAATGAACTCTACTGTAATTCACCATTTCAATATTGCATTTCTTTAAAATAGAGTGAGAATCTAAAAGTATTTATAAAGCCATTTGAATTCAGAATACTTCTAAATTTTTATAATTTCTCTCTGGTCTTTGAAATCAATAGACGTTTTGTTTTTTTTTCTCTCCCTGCTCTTTCAAACAATATACTTCTGAATCTTTCCAAAGTATGCAACTTTGTTTTTCTTGAATATTTTATCTTTTTACACTTGATTTCAAAACTTCATATGATAATAGGTAATTAGAACATGTGATTAATAGTAACATAACTGGGGCTGGGGTTGTGGCTCAGAGATAGAGCCCTTGCTTCACATGTGTAAGGTACTGGATTCAATTCTCAGCTCCACATATAAATAAATGAATAAAATAAAGGTCCATCAACAATTTAAAAAATTTTTTTCAAAGTATTTTTACAAAGAAAAAAACCAGTAACATAACTGGCATAAACTGATTTGAAAACAAATACAATTCAAATGGATGGGAGTGGAGTTGGGTTCTCAGGAGAGGGAGGAAGAAGTCAGCAGGGTAACAAAGCTTTTCTTGAATCTCCTCATGTACCTTTGAAAGAAAAGATCTTTTTTGCACCTCAAAGTTCTTCCAAATTTAGATAATTTAACAAAGCTGGGAGGTTATACCCTTTAAAAATGTGTCAAAATGAGACTAACTCCCAGTGTGGTGATGAGGTAGATGTTAGTGCTTCATCACTTGGTATGTGAATTGGTAAGAAATATGGTTCCCAAACTTACCAGAATCTTGGGAGTACACATTGTATGATTCTATCTATATAGCATTCTGGAAAAGGCAACACTATAGGGGGAGAAAGGAGGTGAGTGGTTCCTAGGCATTGAGGAAGGGATTGACTATAAAGGGGTCACACACAGGAATTTTTAGTATGATGAAACTATTCTATATTGAACTGTAGTTGTAGATATATGAGTCTATATCTTTTTCAATGAAAGGAAAAATGAACCGCAGGCGAGCAACTCAGAAACCAGGCCGGGAAATTCACACACAGAAAATTTATTTGCCAGTTAGGAGCTGACAAAGGCCATCGCCCATAAAATGAGAGAAGGCAAGGGAGATTTGAGCTCAGGGTGTTTTATAGGGTTGTTCCCTGGAACTGCTCTATGCAAGGCTTCAGTGTTTAGCTATTCTTGGCATACAGTTTACCTGTGATATATGTAGTAAGCTCCTCGGTGAATAGAAGAAGTCTTTTGCTAAGTTGGTAGACAGGTGAGGAAACGTTATCAGTTAACAATCTCCTTCTGTAAAAGTCTCTAGGGTGGGGAGGAAGTGTCTCTAAGGAGCAGCGAGCGAACTTTGGGTGGAGGAAGTGTCTCTGAGGTGAGACGAGAGACCTTTAGCTGAAGAGAGTTATCTATTAGCCTTTTCTATGCTTGGAAATGAAATATTTGTATGGATTGGTGAAGGACAAGTATATATACATGTGTCTCTCTTATGTAAGTGTCTCCCAGATAGGGACACAAACTTTATAGTCAAAATCTATACAACGATATATTACAAAGATTGAACTTTAAGCAAATTTTATCACCCTCCCAAATCTGAACTATGATGTCAGGGGATCTCAGGATGGAATCTGGACTATGAAAAATGAATCCTACTGTTTAACAAATGTATGATGCAACCTCATTGAAGGAGATGAGGAAAAGGGAGATAGCTTAAGTAATTTTAGAAAATTGTTTTGACTGGATAGTGTAAGGCTAAGACAAAAAGTGGGGGTGGGCATGGTGATGCCCTCCTATAATCCCAACTCTTTGGAAAGCTGAAGCAGGAGGATCCCAAATTCAAAGCTACCCTGGGCTATGTTGGTCCTCTCTGCCATGTCCCGCATGCAGGAGAAAAGGGTTAACTGCTGGAGGAGGATGTTGGCAGTATGTCAATTACCCAAAAAACTTATTGACTTAATAAACACACAAGAGCCATACCAGTTCTGCCCTCTTACAGCATGGAGTAGCCCAACTCTCTTTTATTTACAGACACAGGTTGGGGGAGGGGGAGGACCAGGAAGAGCTTCTTCTGTGACAGGGTAGGGTGAAGTTAGGGGAGCCATTCTCTTAGGGGAAAAATTCCAGAAGGAGACTGGGAACCACTCCCACTCAGTGCCACATGCCTCGCAGCTGTTCCTAGAAGCCAGGCCTCTGCGTCACATGGCTCAACCTAGTCTAATTCTGCTAAAGAAGAATGGTTTCCCATGCTGGGAAATTTAGCAAGACCCTCTCTCAAAAGTAGAGCTGGGAATGTACCTCAATGGTGGAGTGCTTGACTGACATGCACAGGGCCCTGGGCTCAAACTCTAGTACCACATAAACCAACACTACTTCAAGAAAACAAACACTTGCTCACAAAAAAAAGCAAACAAAACATCTGTACAAAAAGTACAGAAACACTGTACTCCAGTTGATAAGTTTGTTTCTTATAGGGCTGTAAGTTATCAGCTATTTTACTACAAGTATACTAGAGTTGAGAAAATCAGTAAATATAATGATAGCTAGGTATCCTGTTGGAGAAAGGAAGTTACAAATAGGCAAAGGGGGAATGCTAGAATGAAACTTTGATGCTTCATTCAAGTTAAATATGTCAATATGAACTGATGTTTACTTTAATATATGTGGTTATGGAACTAAATATAGATACGTGTTTATAATATAGTCTATCTATAGTGTGCTAAATATAGATACGTGTTTATAATATAGTCTATCTATAGTGTACACACATGTACTTCTAGTGCTTTTGGTTGAAAGAATGATGCTGCCATAGCAATAAACACACTTAGCACCCAGATCTTGGCTCTCCCAGTCTTCAATACAAGAAAGCCCAGAACATCTTAAAGTGATGGAAATATAGAAGTGATTAAAAAAAAAAGAAGAAGAAATGATGGAGCACGTCAACCTGAAAGAGCTCCCCGGGGCCAAAACTGTAACAATTTGAGTGATAATAGCATTGGATTATAATCCAAGGAACGAAATAAATATCCATAAGCATATCCTTATAAACAAACTGTTAAGTAAATAAATTCAGCTGGGGAGAAGGGAAAACTTTTTCTTATAGGAGCTTTCCAAATAATAAATGTAGAAGAAATTAGAAAAATCAGTGTTAGAAAACTAATTAATGCTAAAATTGGTGGGCAAAACTTTAAGGAGAGGGAGGATATTCACATTGCTTCAAATGTCTTCCCCTAAACCAAGATTGATTATTAAGATGGTTTTAACATATAGCCACAGTTTCTCTGATACTCCTTCCTTTAGAAACTAAAGTTAATTTCTCTTTCCTGAGCTTGGGCTGGATTCAATGACATTTTTAAGAAACAGAATATGAAAAGGGAAAATTAGAAATCCGTGGGGAAACCTAACAGATACCACTTAACCAAGTGGTCAAAATTGGCACCATGAATGATAAATCATGTTACTTTCATATGCTTCCTCCCCTGATGTGATGAGAAGGACACTTCGCTGTGGCATTCTTCCTTCAAATACAGACCCCTGAGAAATTGTGAGTAAATACCAGACAAACCCAAATGGAGAGACAGCCTATAAAATGCCTGACCAATATGTTTCAAAAGTTTCAAGGTCACAAAAAACAAGGGGTGCTTGTCAGCTTCCTGTCACTGACAAAATATCTGAGAAAAACAACTCAGGAGGAAGGAAGAAAGGAGGAAAGGAGGAAAGATTTATTTTGGCTCATTGTTTCAGTCCATGACGGCTTGACCCAGTTCTATGAGCCTGGGCAAACAATGGGCTCTGGGCTCTGGACTTTCATCCAAGTATCAATGGGTGTGGAGCTTTTAAAGCTGTTTTCCTGATTTAGACTTTGAACCTGCACAACCATGACGGCTTGACCCAGTGCTATGAGCCTTTGGTGAGGCAGAATATCATGGAGGGAAGCATGTGGCAGAGCAGAGCTGCTCACCTCATGGTGGCCTGGGTGAGAGGAAGAAAGACAGGGAGAGGGAGAAGGAGAGGAAGAAGAAAAAAGAAGAGGGAAGCTGTGGTCCCAATATACTGCCTCCAATTAGGCCCCACCTTCATCACTTCCCAATAGCACCATTAGTTGGAGACCAAGTTTTCTTCACATGAGCCTTTTAGAGACATTCCAGATCCAAACTGTAACACAAGTCTGTCACAGACAGGAAAAGACTAAGAAGACTAAATGCAACATAGAATACTGGATCAGAAAAAGAGCATTAATGGAACAACTGGTAAAAAAAAGTCTACAGTAATAGTATTATATTGGTCTTTGTTTTGGTAATTGTACCATTGTTATATACAATGGTAACTTTAAGGGAAGCTGGATGAGGGGTATTCAGGTACTCTACATACTGGAACTCTTTGTAATTCCTCTGTGCATTTAAAATTAATTGAATAATTTTAGCATAAAAAGATTTTTAAAATCTGGAGAGTGCTGGGCTTGGTGGCACATGCCTGTAATCCCAGCTATTCAAGATTAAGTTTGCCTGGGCAGTTTAGCAAGACCCTGTCTCAAAATAAGAATAAATAGGGCTGGGGATGCGGTGGTTGTATCTCAGTGGTAGAGCACTTGTCTGGCATGTTTGAGGCCCTAAGTTCAATTCCTAGGATGCAAAAATGAAGTCTGGAAAGCTTAACATAATGCAAATATCAAATATTCCTGCCCTTGAGACTCTGACTCCGCAGATTTGGAGTAGGACTTAAAATTCCTACTTTGTGTGTGTGTGTGTGTGTGTGTGTGTGTGTGTGTAGTGCTGGGTGTAAGCAAAAACAACCAAAACAGGAGCAGACCTCAACAGATTAGTGAGCTATCTTTATTAAGCATCAGTGGAATGGCACATTTTCAGGGAAGAAAATGGCAATTGGTTACAACAGGCATTATGGGTTTTAATGAGAGTTAATCATAGCAGAATGTTTAGTGTGACTTAATCATTAGAGATTTGGGCAGTCAGGAAACTAGTTGTGCAGGTTCAAAGTCTAAATCAGGAAAACAGCTGTAAAAGCTCCACATCCATTGATACTTGGATGAAAGAGCCCATTGTTTGCCTTCTCCACCCAGGACCCATCCTTTCTCCCTGGGGGTTGTTATTCCATATCTTTCATTGCTTATCGAACCCAGGACCTCATGCATGCTAGACAAATGCTCTACCACTGAGCTAGCTTAGCCTATATCCCTATTTACTGATGTTATTCTGGTGATCAGTGGAATTTGATTTGAGGTCTATTGAGCTGGAGAATTAAAGAGTAGAGAAAAAAAATCTAGTATCTCCCTAAGCCATATATGTACAATTACACGTCATCAATTATAAGTTCAGAAAAGGAAAAATAACTCGGCACAGTGACCTGCACCTGTAACTGAAGCTACTACGGAGACTGAGGTAAAAAATTGTGTGTTCAAAGTCAGCCTGGACAACATAGGGACACCCTGTCTCAAAAAAAAATATAAATAAATAAAAAAAAATTAAAAAAAAGGAAAATAGATACTTTTAACTTGATTTAAGGATTACATAATCTTTACGTGTATTGCAACATCATGTGGTACCCCATAAATAATACAACTATTATGTTCTATGTTTTTATGTATCAATTAAAAATGTATTTAAAGAAAAAGAGGAAAATCTGTCCCTTAATTTGAGGGCATGGAACAATACAGGAGTTGCACCAACTACCTCTTCCTGAGCAGTGGTTCATTATGGTTCATCATGTTTTTGGAATAGCATGGTTAGTATTGTTATAGCAACAGAAAACAGATTAAAATGATGTGTTCCCCAGGGAGATTCTCCAGCGCCATCGGGAGAATCAGCCTCACCCCAATCCCAAATCCCCTCCTTATAGCCAACCCCAATACCTTCCCCTTCCTATAGCCCCACCCTAATCCCTTCCTGCACCCTATAAAAGTTGGTAACAAAAGAACTAACATACAATTTTCCCGGCACACGGCTTTTAGGTGTAAGGGTGGTCGTCACTGGCCAGCTAAAATAAAGGCTTCTTTTGGCTTTACGTGATTGGCTTGGATGATTTTATTTTCTTTGGGTACAACAGTATGTAAAGTCATACCAGTTACTAATTTTGAACAATGGTTTAATGAGCCTTGGGGTGCAAACTGTCACTTGTTCAAAGGAGGAAGCAAAGGCACCAAATTAGATACTGGCTTAATTTTCAGAGCACTGTGCCCTAAGCTTCTGCCATGATAGATGGAGCCAGATTTGCTGGTGAATTATCCCAAAATAGCTGCATCGGCAATAGGTTAATTTGCTTTTACCTATCTACCCTTAATATCCATACTCTATTTGCTAAAAGAAATAAATTCTGTGTTGGATGTACTGAGTTGAAAGTGTGATGACTTTGCAGTGAGAAATCTTTTAAGACTCTATTAGAAATGGACAGGCATTTTTGCTCTGACTACTTTTTGGGAGACTATGACTGTAAAATATATGCATAATTTCTCAAAGACCTCATTTATTTTAAATGTAGAGAAGTTCCTCTTAGCTCATTGTGAGGTTCTTCCTCTTCTCACTCAAATGCTTCTGGGTTATGAATGCTTAGGAGTCAATGGGGTCAATGAGTTCCAAAGCTATGACTCCCAAGTCGTCAAGTCTTGTCTAAGTATTTGCCACTTGTCAGTCAAACTGTGATGACCGGGCTCACTTACTGGGCGACAAAATTAATCAGAGCAGAAATTTAGAGTATGGGGTTGAGGGCAGGCTCTTCCTTAAGCCCAGAGGCACAAAGTCACCTTTTGAAAGGCAAATGACCACACCAGGACCACAACTCAGCCAAGAAATCTTTATTAAAAGCTGCGATTGCCACTAGCCAGAGTCTGGTAGCAGTTGCAGGGGGGGCTTGGGGTAGCCGGCTTAAGTACACCCATGAGGGTGCTTGTCTGAATTGGATTGGCTACTTCTAAGGGAAGCTAGTAACTTTGAGCTTGTTTGTTAGAATTTTGTGTGTGCATTAAGGATTGGTCAGGGGTAGCTGTAAACAACATGAGAAAATGAAAGTTTTAAGGCTAGCGCCAGGCTGGGTGAGCCTCCTAGGACATAGAAACTTAAAATAGCCAAGGTCAACCGCAGGCTGGGTGGCCTTGGAGAAATAGAAGCCTAATCACCTACCTAACACCTTTTATGACTACCAAAGCCCTTGGCAAGCTTTATTTCCTCCAGAGTGGAGGAGAATGAAATGGTTACTCTAGAGGTTAGGGCAGAACTTCCCATTATTCCATTCATGAGTCTGGTTATTCATGCATGTGGGCCTGCCATGAAAACATCTGAATGAGCACACTGAGTCCACTGTGGTCAATATATGTGAAAATAATGTCGGTTGTAATTTATACTAATTCTTCTCCTTCAACTATGGGATAACAGTCTGGAGGCAGGGCACTTTCTGAGCTTGTGTTTTGCTGGGATAACACCACTGTGCTCTGAGAGCACTTTTGAGAAACTGAGAAGCCAGCAATCCTTTCCCATTTCCTGAGCAATTGCATCTGATTCAGTTCCTCAATTTCACACAACTGCTACTGATGCTTCACAGTTAGAAGAATGTTCAAACAGGATAACCGAGAATTGAGGGGTCAAAAGGTATTCTGGTATTTTTTGCCAGGAGACTCACATCATGTATTGTGAGAGTAAAAAGAACAGGGCTGCTTCAAGTGCGAATAGAAGTTAATTAATTTAAAAGCAAAGAAAGATTTAAGGTCTTGCCATCTCCATACTTAACAAATTGTTTGTTTGGTATAGGGAATAATAAATTCCACCTCTGCACGAGACAGGCAGCCCAGGCAGCGTTATCTCTGGTTGTCTTTTCGGGGACAGAGAAAAACCTTGAGGCTGATGTTTCAGGGAAACGTTGATGTCAAAAGGAATTGTGTCGCCAGAGGGGTTGGACCGCCGCAGGCAGGAGAGCAAGAGCTGCAGGGTCACCTAGTGCGCTGGAACCTGCGGCTTGGAGGTAGAAGAGCCCCAACTTCGCGTGCTCGTTTCTGGGCTCCACGTTCAGCGCGCCTGGATGTCAATCAACATCCTAGGCCCGCCCACGCGAGACTTCGACCAATCGTAGCCGGGGGTCGGGGGTAAGGAGACGTAGCCGGGTCAGGAAGCCGACCAGAACGGCCTGGCGCAGCCTGGGCAAACCAGGGTGTCAGGAACCCGTCTCTGGGGAGTGAACGGCGTGCGGTGGAACCCGGAGGTGAGTGCAGGGCTGCGGACTATGTGCGAGGTCCCAGCCTCCTGAGCGACCCGTGCTTGGGCTCCTCAGGCGCACTTCTGGGCTGCGAAGCCCTTCCCTCCGTGCGCTCCGGCTCCGCAATACCCCGCCGGGTGCAGAGGAGGTGCTGCCCTGGGGGTCCTGGCTGAGAGCGCTGGGCCTGGGGAGTTGAGGCCGAAGGGGAAGGCAGAGTTGGAACCCTGGGCGGCCGCAGCCTGGGACCACTGGAGCCGGCGCCCCGGCAGGGAGGGGCGGGACGGGGCGTGAGTGTCCTCATCTTCAGCTGCCTTGACTTGCGGCAACGCGGTTTGCCCTGACCTGGAGAACGCCGCTCAAACCCTCGCTCCCGACTCCCCTCAACCTTTGCGGTGTGCTCGGTCATGCCGCCCGGTCAGCCCCCATCTCCAGTCTCATAGCTGCTCTGAGCACCAACCAGCTGCCTCTTGGCTAGCGATGCTGTCACACATTGGACTGCTCTCACATTACTGAGCTGCAGTTCGGGGACATCAGATTTGGGTCGAATGTGGAGTGTGACTTCAAAGGTACGATGTGGAGACTCTGGTCTATGGTCCATCTCTGCTTGCCCAAGGCCAGAGGTGGTGGTGTCAAGACGGTTCTTCGGCTGGATTATGCAACGTTTTATGAAATGGTAAAATTTTCCTTGCTTTTCATTATGCTAAAGGAGGATTGCTGCCACATTGCCCAAAGATAAAGAATCACACTGCTTTAGTGGGTATTCCCCCTTCCCACTGCCTTTATCATTTGGGACATGAGGGTGTTTTTGAAGCTGGCAGGACTCCCACATCCTAATAATTGTCTAATTCCGCTTTTTTGGAGGCAGCGCATACTGTGTTCCTCCATAGTGTTTGTGTTCTGCTTTCCTTTGTGTTTATTCTTTTTCAATGTGTGTTTTCCTTACACTTTCTCTAGGGCTGATAAAGTATTGTTATTTGTTACCGAGAAATGAAATGAAGGGATAGATCACGGAAGGAGGGATGATTGTCCTCACTGCCCCAGAATCTGAGTGGGCAAGGTAAGTTACAATTCAAATTTCATTTCAGAAACACCATCCCTTTCCTATACTAGTGTAATAAAATATACTTGACCGTATATTTTAATCATCTGAGGACTTCTTTTTTTTTTTTTTTAATGTTTCTTAACTATTTCCACAGAGTCTAATGTAATTGGTTGAGTGGGACCCAGGTATTGGTGTTTTTTTTTGTACTGGGGATTGAACTCAGGGGCACTCAACCACTGAGCCACATCCCCAGCCCCATTTTGTATTTTATTTAGAGACAGGGTCTCACTGAGTTGCTTAGGGCCTCCCTAAGTTGCTGAGGCTGGCTTTGAACTCGAGATCCTCCTGCCTCAGCCTCCCAAGTGCTGGGATTACAGGCGTGTGCCACCACACCCGTAGGTATTGGTGTTTTTAAAAGCTTCCATAATGATTATTAATGTGCCTATAGGGTTGAGACCCATGACTTAGCAAATTCCCTAGTTTTTTCTTATAGCACTTATTACTGTGTGACTTATTTAATTTGGTTACTTCTCTAGTGGGCATGAGGATACATGAAAGCAGTGGAATCCGTGGAAACAAATGGTGCACATTACCGTCTTTGCTTAAACTTAATTGAAGAATTAGCCCTATTTCGTTGACTCATCACTGTCATGGTCCTGGAGAGGTCTCCAATTTTCTCTGTAGATGAAATAAAACTGCTCTTTGGGAAATTTGAAATATAACCATTTATGTTTGGATATATTCCATATGAACTTGTGCTTGTGTCTCCTATGTAGGGGAGTATACATTCTAAATTAAAATTCCAGGTACTTGGTCTGAGGAGTGAATTGCATTTATGTGGATAATAGTTCAGAATATTTAGGATAGGGACTATTTTAGAGACTTGAGAGGTGCAGTTATGCAGTCATATATTGTCTTTGTGAAGTGGTTGCCTGAGAGAACATGACCTTCCCAGAGGGTGGGGTTCTTGCCAAGTTTTCTTTGCTTAGTACTTAACTTGAGCATTTCAGTTATTGACTTTTATAATTCCTAGTAATGTGAGCAACCACTTGAAAATTCTCTTGTAAAATTGGGATAGAAAGGCATTCTATGGCTGTTGCTACAAATACTAAAGAAGTTCAATTGCTCAGTATATGTCTTGGATTTGGAAGCGATCTTAATCAGAATTTGGCAGAATAATCCCCCCAAATACTGGGGTTCTACCTTCACGACAGATTATGCATTTTGCTTGTGTTTTCCCCCCGTACTAGGAATTGAATCCAGGGCTCTGTATTCCTGCACTGTATTCTTAGTCTTTTTTTTTTATATTTTATTTTGAGAATTTCTGTAGCAGAACAGTTGGGGATCTTGGTGATAGACTTTTCTTCTGTTTCACAGAATTGTGCTTGTCAGAATTTTCAAGCCTGGCCTTGAACTTATGATCCTCCTGCCTCAGCCTTCCCAGTTGCTGGAATTACAGGTATGTGACACCATGCCTGACTGCATTTTGGTTTTTGCTTGTCCTTTGCACATAAGTAGAGTTCTAACATTATACAAAGATTTGAAAACAAGACTGCTTAAGTTTAGATTCCTTGAATTACAACTTTTATTTAAATTTATACAAATACCTATTGTTTTCTATAGTGGGAAGATGGCTTGTTGAACTACATAATTACATAATCTGTAGGAAAAGTAACATTTGGAGCTTTTATCTTTGGTTTATGTTTTTTTCAGTTGTGCTGCTGCTTGAAGTTTTGACCTTCAGCTAAGTTCTTAGAGTGATTTTTTGAGGTTGAAGTTAACCGGTTAGCAACGCATTCTGTTTTTTATTAGTAGGAAAAATAAATGGTCCTATCACTATTCTTCTCACTACATTGTACTTTCTTTTTCTTTTCTTTTTTTGATATGGGGATCAAACCCATAAGTACTTTACTACTGAGCTGTATCTCTATTCCTTTTTATTTTGCAACAGTATTTACCTAAGTTGCTGAGTCTGGCCTTAAACTTGGAATCCTGCCTCACCCTTCTGAGTCACTAAAATTATAGGCATGCACCATTGAGTCAAGCATCACTACACTGCATTGAAATCTTTGCATATCTCTCTGCCTATAATATTGTAGTCTTAATTGCTAATATATTTTCCTTTATTTCATTTTCAGTATCTTTAACCTTTAAATCATGTGCTTATTTCTGTTGCAGTAGGAAGAATGATACAAAAATGAAAAAACATCAATGTGTGCTTCAAAAGTGGCAAGAAAAGAATAAGGGCTGCTGGTTATAGTTGCCTGAGTTCAGGATTTCACACTGGAAGGAATTACACATAAATTATATTTCCTTAGTTCCAATACATATCTCTTGGAAAATTTCTAAAAAAGGTAAATTACATTGAATTATGTATTTTATTTTTTGGTTGATCATAACATTTTATGGAGTTTTTCCATCTGATACTATCGTTCTGACTTGATTATAAAATGATTAAAGTACCGAGTGATAGTTTCTTGATCACTTTGGAAAATAGCTGTCTTGTGATAATGTTTAGGTTTTGTTATTTATAGGAAAATAGCTGAAATCTGTTACCTGTTTCCCCTTTTTTCTTAGAAATCTTTCATTTAAGTCAGGCGTGGTGGCACACACCTGTAATCCCAGAGGTTCAGGAGGCTGAGGCAGGAGGATCACAAGTTCAAGTCAGCCTTAGCAACTTACAATTAAGTGAGGCCCTCAGCAACTTAGTGTGACCTGTCCCCCCAAAAAATAAAAAAAATAAAGAATTAAAAATAAATAAAGAAGAGGCTGGGGATGTGGTTCAGTGGTTAAGCACCCCTGGGTTCAATCTCTGGTTTTCCCCCAACCCCCAAATAAATCTTTCATTTAAAATTGAACTGTTTCCCCAAATATGGTTTAATGCTTTTCTTTTCTTTATAGCTTTAATATTTCTTGGTACCAGGATTTGAACCCAGGGTTGCTTAACCACTGAGCCACATCCCCAGACCCTTTTTTCAAATTTTTTATCTTGAGACAGATTCTCACTAAGTTGTTGAGGGCCTCACTAAGTTGCTAAGACTGGCTTTGAACTTGGGATCCTCCTGCCTCAGCTTCCTGAGCCACCAGGATTATAGGCATGCACCATCCCACCCAGCATTTAATCAGTTTATTCTTTATGTTTTGGATTTTTATTTCTTGGTTGAAAATTAAGACATATAGATAAAGTAGAGAACAAAAACTGCCCAGAGGTGACTACTGTGAACATTTTAGTATGTCTTTCAAAGAAAGGTCTATCTAGAGTGCCTCAAACAACATCTACTTAGTTGAACAGAGTCTCTCAAATATCAGTGCTCTACTTACTTATAGCAGGAAGTCGGTCTTTTCCTGGTATGACCCCTCGTAATTAATGCCTGCAGAAATCTGTAGCCATGAGGGGCTTCTTATATTGCTGCCTGTAGCCCTATGGTTCTTTTAGCTTTGGAGTCTGCTACCCTTGCCATCCTTCTGTATTACTGATCATCCTGTGCTTCTGCTGACGTTCTGAACCACTCTAATGTTCTCTGGATGACCAGCATCAACTGAACTCACAGACCTTGCCTGCCCATGGTGCAGCTAAATTCCTGTGGATTGTCATCTTTGTTCTTCTCTCACTCTGTCCATTAAGGAAACCTATGATTTTTATGGCCCATTCTGATAGACAGAATTTCTGCAGCAGAACAGTTGGGGATCTTGGTGATAGACTTTTCTTCTGTTTCACAGAATTGTGCTTCAGGGTGGATGAGTGCCTTGATATTAGGGATGGTGTGATGGTGAGAGGGGCCGTGAGATGTTAAATGGAGTCTTTCATAGTCCCTGGCATCTGGTGGAACTATACAGGAGTGATAGATTTATTTCTTTTCTTCCCCCCACCTTTTTTTGTAGTGCTGGGGATTGAACCTGGGGCCTTGTGCATGCTAGGCAAGCACTCTAGCACTGAGCTACACTCCTAGCCCTTATTCTTCTGAGAGGGAATTACTTTAAGAGGAGAATTGCCCACACCTTCAAAGCAGGTGTCTTCCATACCTTGCTACTTAGCTGGGGGAGAAAGGATGTTTTTTGCCTTCTGCCTCCTACTATGTAGAGGGATGGCATTCCTAGTTTTCCAGAATGAAGGATACGAGTATAAACTTTTCAAGGGGAATTTCTGACAGTACAATACAATTATAGAGTAGACCACTATAATTATTTGTTAACATAGGTTTTTGAGTCATTGTATCCCATGTGAAGAGCTAACTTCTAAGAGGAAATTGAAAAGTATAATGCGTTTACATTAAGTTGCTTTTTCTCTGAAATACAGTTTCTGGGTTTTTAAAAAAAATATAGTGATAATTAGTATAGCCTTGTTAGACAAGAAATACATACTAGTAGAGATCAGTTGAGAAGTGAAAATAAGCATTATGGGAATTGTGAGGATGGAGAGCATGTTGGGACAACCCAGTCTCCTCTCCTTTCTGAAGGTTTGTTGAAGAAGGCTTGGTAATGGTCCTTGTGGGATGGGAATGGTTCAGACAGATGGAGTAAAGGATTGAGAGAACAGAACACTTGCCAGGTCCTGCACAAAGCAGAGGGGAATGTTGATGCAGCTGAGCTATTCTGAGATACTCTGCAGCATGATTATGCACCTTTTCCACCTTACCTCTACACTGCCCTCTGTGGAAAGCTTCCCTGGGAACAAAATACTTAAACCTTTGCTGTTTACCTGCATCAAATAACAACTGGACAAAGTGTTTTGAATTTGTTATGGGGATAATTGTTAGTAATAGCTGCCTCTGAAGTTCTCCACCTCTAACAGGTGTGATAGAAAATTTGGGGACCCCATTACCCACTCCTCCAGCTTAATGTTCCTCCTCCACATCTTCGGGGCATCTTTCTTCCTGCACTTTGTCTCTTAGTTGAGGGAGAACAGGTAGGGGAGCTGGATGTTTTCTGTCTCCTGCTGTTGAGAGGGTAGCCCTCCTTGTTTTCAGAGAATATCAGGATGGTTTGCACAATATCTCAGAGCTCCTCATAAAAACATAGGGTTTTTCCTTAATACTCTTTAGATATAATTAATGTGGAAATATTGTATAACTGAGGCTATGAGGAAAGAAAATGATTTTATTTACTTCCATTTCCATATTTAACAATTACAAAATTTAAATTAAAATATTTTCATTTTGTGGTTTCTGAGTTTGAAGACATTCATCTTTGCTCTCTTAAAAGTTGAACCTAAACAGGTGGTAGGGCAAATGTTACAGCCTGGAGTTGGGATAGGAAACCGGGGTTGGTAAATGGAATATTACTGTGCTCTGGCTCTTTGCTCTCTTCTTGTGACTTTGGGCCTTAGATAAGGTTCAGGAAGAAGAAATCTGTTTTTTCCTCTTCACCTCAGGATATTGCAATTGGTGATGTTTTCTTTATTTCTCCTATTTGAAGGAGTTTGTTGAAGAAAAATATGCTTCTTGAGTCAACTGCAGTTTCTTCTCTACACAAAGAGCTCTTAAGGCTACTAACAGGATAGAAGCAAATTAAATTGAAAGCTCATTTGCCGCTCAGAAAAACAAAGACATGGAGTTTTGATGAGTGAAGGTAGTATGGTGTCGGCCATGGGTGATCAGGACACAGCCAGACAATGTGGACCAATTTCTTCAAACTGAGGTTTTTTTGCTGTCTGCTTGCAGTGCTGATGGTGGTGGTGCTGGTCATCATCGTTACTGAGGTGGAGGTAAGTACCCACAACTAAAGGAGCCAGATCTGGGGACTTGGAATTAACTAGCCTGAGGCAGTATTGTCGCCAGGAAACTTATCCTATGTTACAATTCTTCCTTCCATTTTAAATATTTGAGTGTCTCTGGTCGTTATGTACTGTGCTGGTCACCCTGAGGACACAGCAGGGAAGAATACAGAGATGATTTCGTTGCTTATGGAGCTCACGTTCTGATTGTGCATGGAGAAAATAATATGGGTTGGGTATCCCTTGTCTGAAATGTTTGGACCAGAAAAGTTTCAAAATTTGGAGGTTTTTGTTTTACTTTATAAAGAGGTTTATTGAACATGAGTGTTTTGAATTTTGAAATTTGTATAACTATTGGTTGAGCATCCCGAATCTGAAAATATGGAATCAGAAATGCTCAGAATCCTAAAACTGTTTTAGATTTTGGCATTTCAGATTTCAGATTTTTAGACTAGGAATGCTTACTCTGTAATAATAGTAATGGTAATCTTAATCACATGGTATAGTAATAATGCTAATTAGAGATTGTAAAAAGTGCTATAAAGAAAGGAAAGGGAGTTCCTCCAAGGTAGCTTTAGGAGAGGAAGAAAAAGCTTCTTCAAGGAGGGGATCTTTTAGTGACACCTGGCAAAAAACTGAAGGAGTATGTCAGGAGAGGTAGTTGGAGAGTCTGTTTTGAAGAGTTGTATGGCACTCAAGAGCAGGGAGCATGTCTTACTGAACCCTCACCCCCTCCCATGAACTCCTATATCACCAAAATTTATGGAGTAGCAAAAACGATGCTGCTCTTTTTATTTTGTTGGCTGTGAATAATTCTTAGGTTTCATGTCTAATTTAATTTTGTTTTTTTTTTTTTTTTGGCTTATTGGTTTTATTAGCACAAGATGTTTTAAAAGCAAAGACACAGGCTTTTTCATTTCCCCTGCTGGAACTTTGTGGTTTTTAGCAGAGCATCTATTCTTACTATGAAAGGGGCATATAGAGTCCCATGGTCTTTGTTTTTTCCCCCCTGTGGGCCATTAATATAATTTGTTAGGTATTTTGAAGAATGTGAAGTGATTCTGTTAAAGATTTCCTGTTATAAATGGTCTTAAAGCATAAAAACTAGGTATTACTTCTTTTTCTTTGCTTAAACTGTTCTTGCATGTTTTGCTACAGGAAAGGCAGTGCCAATTCCATGTTGATAGCACCTTCCACCTGGAAGCTGTCAATGATAATCTAGATATTTAAGAAATTCCTCTCTCGAGGTAAAATATGCATAACATAGAATTTGCCATTTTAACCATTTTCATTGTACAATACAGTAGAATTGAGTACACTCACATGTACAACTACTACCACCATCTATATCCAGAACTTTTTTATCTTACCAGACTCAAACTTGTATCCATTAAACAATTTTCCTTTACTTCCTCCCCTCAGCCACTGGCATCTACTATTCTATATTCTGCCTCTGTGTATTTGATGACTTTAGGTATTGCATATAAGCGAAATCATGTGCTATTTGTCTTTTGCAGCTGACTTATTTCTGTTTCTGGTAGCATAATGCCCTGAGTTCATTTATGTTGCATTGTGGATCAGAATTTGCTTCCTAAGGGAAGTAATATTCCTCTGTACACACACACACACACACACACACACACACACAAACACACACACACACAAACACACACACACACGGGGTGGAGGTGGGGAGAGAAGGAGAAAAGTATTATTTAGTCTTAAAAAGGAAGGAAATTTGGGGGCTGGGGTTGTGGCTCAGTGGTAGAGCACTCGCCTAGCACGTCTGATGCACAGGGTTTGATTCTCAGCACCACTTACAAATAAGTAAATAAAAAACATAGGGGTATTGTGTCCATCTACAACTAAAAAAATTTTTAAAAAAAGGAAAATTTGACCCATGCTATAACATATACTACATTCATCCGTTGATGGACATTTGGGTTGTTTCTACCTTTTGGCTGTTATGAATAATGCTGCTATGAAGATGGGTGTACAGATACTTCTTCAGGACATGTTTTCAATTCTTTTGGCTATGTGCCCATAAGTAGAATTGCTGAATCATGTGGTAATTCTAATTTTTTGTTTTTTTCTGTAGTACTAGGGATTGAACCCACAGCCTTGGGCATGCCAGGCAAATGCTCTTCCACTGAACTTCATCCCCAGCCCATTTTATTTTTAATTTTGATATAGGGTCTTGCCAAATTGTCCTTTGTGATTCTCCTCTTTTAGCCTCCCAAGCCTCCCTTTAGCTGGGATTTACAGACATATACCACAGTCCCCAGCAGTAATTTTTTTTTTTTTAGCTTTTTAATTTTTTTTTAGTTGTAGATGGACAATACCTTCATTTTATATATTTATTTATTTATTTATTTTGGTACTGGGGATTGAACCCAGGGGCACTCCACCACTGAGCCACATCCCCAGCCCTATTTTGTATTTTGTTTAGAGACAGGGTCTCACTGAGTTGCTTAGGGCCTCGCTAAATTGCTGAGGCTGGCTTTGAACTCTTGATACTCCTGCCTCTGCCTCCCAAGTGCTGGGATTACAGGTGTGCCGCCACCACACCTGGCATTTTATGTATTTATTTTTAGGTGGTGCTGAAGATCGAACCCAGTGCCTCACATGTGCTAGGCAAGTGCTTTCCTGCTGAACTAAACCCCAGCCCCGCAGTAATTTCAATTTTTAATGGTAATTCTAATTATTTGACAAACTACCATACAGTTTTTCACAGCAGCTGTGTCATTTTTCATTCCCACCAATACTGTGCAAGGATTCCAATTCTTTTATATCCTTGCTGATACTTAATATTTTCTTTCTTTTTTTCATTTCTTTGTTACTGGGGATTGAACTGAGTAAAACTGGGGAGTTTTACCACTGAGTTACATCCCCAGATATTTTTAGTTTTTATTTTGAGACACAATCTTGCCAAATTGCTAAGGCTGGCCTTGAATCCATGATTCTCCTGCCTCAGCTCCTGGGTTGCTGGTATTACAGGCATGTGACACCACACCAGGCTGATAGTTAGGCATTTTGCAGATTTGGTATTAATTCTTAAATTTAATTCTCCTGAGAACATACTTTGTATGACTTGAGTTGTAAAATTATTGAGATTTGTTTTATGACCCAGATTATATTCTATCATTAGGGATATTTCATGTATACTGAAAAAGAATGTGTATTTCACCATCATTGGGTGAAATACTCTATAAATGTCAGATCAACATGGTTCATAGTGTTAGTCTTCTTTAATCATTGTTTTCTGTCTTCATGCTCTGTTATTGAAAGAAGTGTATTGAAAGCTTTACTACAATTGTAGATTGTTTGTATCTCCTTGTAACTATGCCAACTTCGCCTTCATGTATTTTTAAGTTCCGTTATTGGGTCCATAAATGTTTAGAACTGCTATGTTTCTTGATGAATTTACTGTTTCATTATCATGAAATGCTCTTCTTTATTTCTGGTAATGTCCTTTGCTCTGAAATGTCCTTGGTCAGATATTATACAACTACTCTAGCTTTTCTTTGTTTAATGTTAGTAGGTATTTCTTTTTATTGTTTTTTAAAATCTCTTTGTGATTTTATATTTAAGGCAGATGTTTTATAGCCAGTGTGTAGTAGGTTCTGTTTTTTCTTAAATCCAATCCAACAATCTTTGCTTAAATGGTGATGTTTCACATTTCTCAAAGTGGATGTAAGAACTATGTCTTTAGATCTCAGCGTCAGAGAAGACGATAGCCGCTGTGGTAGTAGCTGTGGTGAAGCCGCTCTGGAGCTGCTGCTTCTGTACTGCATCGTGCAGTTGGCAGCACCTGAGTTCTAGCTGTGCTTCTGCAACATGTTGGCTGTGTGATTCGGAAAGTCGCTTAGTTCTCCTAAAAAGGCACCAAACAAATGCTGTAGGTGTACATAGGATAACATCAAATGATTTTCAAATGGTAATACTGTGATGCTCATACTTGAGACTCAGTAACGGGAAATGATTTAAGGTCTTGTTTTCCTAGAGTTACTATAAAACTGTCATTATAGAGTTTTGGAGGAGCAAACAATCTTTTCCCTTTCTTTTTTTTTGGAACCGGGGATTGAACTCAGGGGCACTCGACCACTGAGCCACATCCCCAGCCCTATTTTTGTATTTTATTTAGAGATAGGGTCTCACTGACTTGCTTAGCGCCTTGCCCGTGCTGAGGCTGGCTTTGAACCCGTGATCCTCCTGCCTCAGCCTCCTGAGCCACTGGGATTACAGGCGTGCGTCGCCACTCCCGGCTCTTTTCCCTTTCTTTAAGCGTGTGGTTGCTTCCAGTGCTTCTCCTATTTTTTTGTTATCTTTTCTAAATTGACACATAATATTTGTACATATTTGTACATACTTATGGAGCACATTGTGATATGAAATGAGATTTCATTGGATGAGTTGAAGCTTACCTTTGTTTCTTTTTATGTAATTTCTTGTCCATGCGTTTTACAATTTTTTTTTCCTCACTTGTTTTGAGCAACTTAATTTTGACTTGTCTTAGTGTGTTGTTTTTATGGTGTTGGGGATCAAACCCAAGACTTCATGCATTCTACATAAGTGCTGTACCTCTGAGCTAAACCCCAACCTGGTGTAGTTTTAATATTTCTTTTACTTGAGGTTTACGAGTTCTTGGATTTGTGTTTATGGTTTTCATTATATTTGGTAAATATTTGGCCATTATTTTTCTTTTTTAAGAGAGAGGTCTTTATTTTTCTGTTTTACAAATGAAGCTGGCTGAATTGGCTTCTTCTTAATGATTAATCAGAGAGGTCAAATCCCATATCTTTTTCCAACCCTTTAACTCTTCCTTCGCATCAAATTGGTGAGACTGTAGTAGCAGCAGTGGCAGCAGTGTTAGAGGTGGCCTCAGGGTAGTGTGGACAGATCAGCCAAAATGACCTTGATCTTTTCAGTAAAAACAGGAAGATGTAATCAGTCTCTTTAGACAAAGCCAGGACCCACTTGTACCCATTGATGATCAAGTGGGATACTGATGTAATAGGTAATTGATACGTAGACATACACTGGCAAAACTGCATACACCCTCCAGGAAATGAGAATGCAGTTTCTTCTGTTAAACTCTTTGGGTTTGTAGATATTGCCATTTTCCTTGTCTCCTTTATAGACGAAAGAGGGAAATGTTCAGATTTGTGGCTTTGCTGGCTACAAACTCTTATTCAGCTGTCTGTCACTCAGGATTTCAATGGTGTCTCTGGAGATTTTAGTGGTAATGCTTTAACCCTGGAAGGAAGTTGGTTGTGTCCCTTGCCAAATTCATGTGTTGAAGCTATAAACATCAGTTTGATGGGGTCTTTTCGGGGGTTAATTAGGTTTAAAATTTATTGTGAGGGTGGGGCCCTCATGAGAGGATTAATGTCCTCATAAAGAAAAGCCATATGTGCACACAGTGGCTATCTGCAAGCCAGGAAGAACCTCACCAGAACTCGACCATGCTGGCACCCCTCTCTTAGACTTCCAGTTTTCAGTACTGTGAGAAAATAAATGTCTGTTTAGGCCACCTATTCTCTGGTGTTTTGCTGAAGCAGCCCAAGCTTAGACAGAGATCTTCTTGGGCCCCAGGCTAATGACATTATGTGGGCAATGGCAACAACACAAGTGATACCTGGCACCTTGTTGGCCAACAGCATATTCCTAATTTCAGTGAGGTCCTCCTTTGTGAATACAAAGCCTACATTAATTCAGATTGAGGGAATATAGTTTCTTCAGAAACTGGTGGTTTTTCAGCTGCCCTTAGGTGGCCTTGAGCATAGTGGTATTCTTGCCCGTCAGCACATATTTCCCATGGAGAGACATGCAAATCTGCTGTAACTCTATTGCCCTTATTATCTGCTCCAACATTGAAGCATTTTGGAAATCACCTAAAAGTTGGATGATCTTAGGGAAGTATTTTGACTTTCCATGTTTGCCCTTCCTTCACTGGGCATTATGGTGATTTATTAGGGATTGGCATACAGGGTTCAAAGATGATGTCAGATTGGATGCTGCATGTACAAGGTAAGCCAAAGAGAGCAAAGAACCCCAATAATAGCAGTATATTAGCAGCATATTACTTTCATGGTTCTTATGAGCTTTCATCCAATCTGTCCCATTTATGTAATACCTATACAACCAAAATTGAGCAACAATTTATGGTAACTTTGAAATAAATATGTTTTTAGAGTTTTATTCTTGTGAGAAAAGTAATAGTTGAATGATTAGTAATAGTATTAATGATGAATTATGTATAAAAACTCTAGGTTATGATTTCCAATCTTTATTAATGTAACTATGTCAATTTCAGTGAACTATTCACAGAATTGAAAACTTGAGATTTAATGGGTTAAACCTCGATTGGGGATTTAGTCCTGCACAAAACAACTAGCTTTAGAGAAGAAATTCATTGCACTGCGCAGAATGCTATAGCCCAGAACCATCTTCAGAAGGGGATTAAGTGTTAGAGGAACAAGACCCAGTCAGTCATTTATGGTTTCACATGGAGACCAGGTCAGGAGGCATTGATACTGAGACTGAAAATCTGTGGGTTCCCATGCCCCCACCCCTAGCATAGAACTTGGTGTTTTGATCTGCCTCCCTGCACTTGGGGAGGCATTTAAGGGCTATCCTAGAGTTGAGCATTTGTTAGATCCTGAGTGCATGGACTAGAGACATCCATGCTTAATATACATTTGCTCACTGTGACTCATATATTAATGAAGATTGGTTCATAAAAAGGGCTGCTGTAGGCCAGACATTGGCCATACAACCAGGCATATAATGTAGGACTTGGAAGTGAGCATGTGCCTGCTTGTTATGGACCACATACTATTGAAACTTGGACAGCAGCGAGGAATTGCTGTGGCTCTAATGGGACTTGGACTCGGACCATTTTTATTACATTCTGGTGAAGAACTTGTCTATATATTGCCCATGCTCGGAGACTTTGTGAGGCTGACTTTAAAGGTGATAGACTAATTTATTTGGCAGGGAAAATTTTAAGGTAGCACAGCATTCAGGCAGTGGCATGGCTATTGCCTTCTGCTTTTAATCAGATTTACAGTGAGATTTGGGAACAAAAAGTGGAGTGGACAGATTTGACAAACTTGGAATTTGGCTACTAAAGAAGCTTTTGTGAAGTTGGGGCCACAGAAGATGTAGTTGCTGAAGAGATTGGTGCTGTAAAGAATCCTTGTACTTTGCATCAGAACAATAGGAAAGATGTCTTGAGGACACTTTCAAAATTGACTGAATCCCAACCATTGCAGACTCAAGGGTGTAAAAGACTTTTCTTTGAGGAAAGAGCACTAGGGTATCCTGCTTACATGGGGCCATGTGGGAAGTTGTATCCTAAGATTTGTTTCCCCATGCTCAGCCATTCAGACACTTAGAGGCTGTTGTGGTCCACATGTGCCTAGATACTCTCCCATAGGTGATAGACCTTGGCATTGTCCATGTGATGCAGATTTTGTGGGCATGCAAATACAAGAGTTGTGGGATCACAGAGGCTTCCACTCAGATTTCAAAGGAAAGCTTGGAGGGTAAGGCAGTGTGTCACAGGGTTGAATTCCCTGTGGGATGCCCCTAAAAGGAATATACATGAAACTGTGTTAGTGAAGCTGAAGCAATGGAGACCCTGGGAAGTTAAAGATTCCAAGAATGTGGAATGTTTGCTGAGGAAAACCACAGACAGCAGAACCAACCCTAGAGAGTGGCCATGTGACTGCAAGCAGTCAAGGCCATAGTGGCAGGGTTGCCCAACAACCTCTGGAGCTCACATCACATCATCATGTGTCCGAGGTGCCAGATGTGGAACTACAGGATGTATTGTAACTACAGGACATGGAATGCTGTATTTTAGAACCTGGAAAAAAATAATTGTTAACATAAATTATTATGTCCAACAGTTATCTTTCAGATTGAAGAAAAAATAAAGACCTTCTAAGAAAAGCATAGACTAAAGGAATTAATGACTAATACACGAGCATTAGAGAAGATGCTTAAAGGAATCCCACACCTAGAAGAGGAAGCAAGATAAACCTAGTCACAAGAGCACTCAAAAGAATAAATTTCACTAGAAGAATAGATGAGTGAGACTGAGGAAGTAATAAAAAATTATTAATATGGCAAACTATCAAACTTCTAAGACAAATAAGGGAGAGACAGATTATTCAAAATGACCAGGAGAGAAACAACAAAATGGTACACACTTTTGAATAATAACTCTGAATATAAATGATCTTAATTTTCCAATGAAAAGAAAGATTATATTAAAAACTGACATACAACAATATGCTGCCTGCAAGATACTCACATCATCAGCAAAAATTTACACAGACTGAACATTAAAAGATGGAAAGTTATATTCCAAGCAAATGGAATTTGAAAGCAAACAAGAGTACCTAACACTCACTCATTCCAACAAAACAGTCTTTAAGCCAAAATTGGTCAGAAGAGAAAACAAAGGTCACTACATATCAATAAAGGGAATAATCCATCAAGAAGATATAATGATTACAAATATATATGCACCTAATATCATAGCATCAAATTTTATAAAACAAACAGTACTGGTCATAAAGGGAGAAGAAGATTCCTACAATAATAGTGGTTGACTTTAATTTCCTAGTCTCACCAATAGGTAGATCACCCAAACAAAAAAGTCAACAAAGAAACATCAGAATTAAATCATGCTACATGTCAATTAGATTTACCACAAATTTACAAAATATGTCATACAACAGCTATAGAATACATATTCTTTTCATTGAAACTTTTTAAAAAATAGATTATATTTTAAGCCATAAAGCAAGTCTCAACAAATAAAAAATTGAAATAATTTCTTACATCTTATAATGACATGAAGCTATAACTCATCAGTAAGACACTATAGAAATTGTACAAACACATGGTGGTTGAACAATGCTTTTTTGAGCAAGCATGGATCATTGAAGAAATTAGGGAAAATTAAAAATTTCCTGGGATCAAATGAGATGGAAACTACCAGAACTTGTGGGATTTGGTGAAAGTATTACTAACAGGCAAGTTTATTGCTACTCTTGCCCACATTTAAAAAGCAGAGATGTCACAAATAAGTAACCTAATCATGTATTTTAAGATGCTAGATATGTAATAATAAACTAAATCCAAAATTAGTAGGAAAAATAATAAAGGTCAAAGCAGAACTAAATGAAATGGAGAAACAAAGAATAATTCAAAGAGTCAATGAACCAAAGGTTTTTTGTTTTTTTTTGAAAAGATAAACAAGAGTGGTAAACTGTTAGCCAACCTAATTAAAAGAGAAAGAAGACAGAAATAAACAGAATTAGACATGAAAAATGTTGCAGCAGATTACACTGAAATCCATAGGATCATTATGGAATATTAATAAAAATCATATGCCACAAAATTGGAGAATCTAGAAGTGCACAAATTTTTAGGCATATATGACTTACCAAAATTGAACTAGGAGTATATTTTAAACCTGAATAGATCAGTAGCAAGCCATGAGATTGAATCAGTAATAAAAAGTTTCCCAACAAAAAAAGCCCAGGATTGGATGAATTCATTGCTGAATTTTACCAGACTTTTAATGGAGAATCAATACCATTGTCTCTCAGATTTTTCCATAAAATAGAAAGGGAAGGAACCCTTCCAAATCCATTTGACCAATCTGCTGTTACCTCTCCCTCATGTCCTGCGTGGGCAAGGGAAAGGGTTCCTGTTGGAGGGATGGGCTGGCTGCAAAATAAAAGCTATGAAATTTGTATATCAGAAAATAAGACAAAAGGCAAGAATATCTTCAAAGCAGGGGCATGCTGGTTGAGCCATCCAGAAGGGTTTCGCTCTAACAAAGGAAGGAGCCTGTGCTTGCTTTATTTATAGTGGTACAAATCAAAAGTGATCCGTAGAAATGTCTTCAAGAAAAACAGGATAGGGGTGGGGTTTGGCAGGCCACCGGGCTCTAGTGGGTCACTCCCATCTCCAGTGCTTGTTCTTGAACCTTGAGCTGTGAGCTCGAACAGGTTACCATTTGAATCAGGCATTCTCAAACAGTGGATATCCAACTGTGAGTTCTTAAGACCAGGTTTCCCTGTCTAATGGCTCAAACTTTTGGCTTGGTTCTCACACCATTCACGGAGGGCTTCCCACAATTACCCTCCTTCTAAAACCTAACAAGGATACAACAAAAAAAGAATACTACAGACCAATATCATTGATAAACTTAGATGCAAAAACCATCAATAGAATATTCGTACATTGAATTCAATAATACATTTAAAATGTCATTGTTATGGTTTGGATAATATAGTGTCCCCCAAGAGCTTCTGTGTTAATGTAGGAATATCCAGAGGTAAAGATTAGTTATGGGAGCTGTAACCTAATCAATCTGGCATAGTTTGAATGAATTAAACTGGGTGGTAACCATAGGCAGGGGCATGATTGGGGGGAGGTCACTTGGGGCATACCTCGGAAGGGTTTATCTTCCCTATTGCCCCTTCCCCTTGCTCTGTCTCTACTTTTCAGCTGCCATAAGCTGGGTAGGTTTTCTCCCCAAGCCCTTTTGCCATGAGGTTCTGCTTCATTTTAGACCCAGAGCAATAGATTTGACTGACCATGAACTGAAACCTCTGAAACCATGAGCCCCAAATAAATTTTTCTTCCCCTAAATGATTATTGTCAGGTATTTTGGTAACAGTGACCAAAAGAGGACTAACATAGAAATTAGTTGCAAGAAGTGGGGTCATTTCTGTGACTAACCTGATTGTGGTTCAGAAGCCTTTGGAACTGGTTTGTAAGAGGAATTTGTAAGTGTTTGGAGATGAAGGTTAGAAAAATCTTAGGATGTTGTAAGCAGAACTTAAAGGTTGATTCTGGTGGGAAGTCAGAAGACCTGAATACCTAGAGAAATGCTGAGAGTAAAGACTGTGCTCATGAGGTTTTAGAGGGGAATGAGGACTCTCTTGGAATTGGACTAGAGGCCATTTGTGTTACATCTTGGCAAAGAACTTGTCTTCATTTGGTCCAGGTCTTGAGTTTTTGTATGAGACCAAATTTAAAGGTGATGGGCTACTTTTCTGGGGGAGGAATTTTCAAGGCAGCACAACATTTAGGTGGTGGCGTGGATATTGCTGGCAACTTTTAGCTAAGTTTACGGTGAAAATCAGGAGCAGAAAGCAGAGATGAAAGATTTGAAAAACTTGCAATTTGTCCAATGTAAAATTGGGGCCAATAAAGTTATGGTTGTTGAAGAGATCACTGCCACTAAAAAGAAGCTAAATACTTTGCACAGAGACACTAGGAATGATTCCTGAGACCATCTTAGGACTCAACAAGACCACACCTATTGCAGGCTCAAAGGTGTACAAGTAAAAACTCATTTAAGAGATCTTGGGGTCACTCTGCTCATACAGGGATGTCTGCAGAATTCCCCAGAATGTTTCACTGTACTTAGATGCTACTACAGCTGTGATCCAAGGGGGATTGGCTACTTCTTGAGCTGATAGCAGACCTTGGCATCATCTACACGATACTGTTTCTGTAGAAATCCAGGATGCTGGAGTTAAGGTATCCTGGAGGTTTCTACCAAGATTTCAAAAAAAGACCTGGGAGGCGAGGTAAAAGTGTAGCACAATTGAACTTCCTAAGGGCAGCCCCTGAGAGGGCATGAAGCCATGAGAAGAAAAATGAAGCTGTAGTATAGACTTCTAGGCTTAAAGATGCTAGTAATATGAATGGCTGCTGAGAAAAGCTGCTGGTTGCAGACAGAGCCAGCCTAAGAGAGAGGGCATGTGGGCTGCAACTCGCAAAGCCACAGGAGCACAAGTCCTTTGGAGATCACATTTTGCCATCATGTGCACCAAATAACAGGTATGGAGCTATAGGACTTGTTGCCCCACTGGATTTTGGTATTGTTTTGCTCCCCTTCTTCCTTTTTATGTCCTCTATTCCTCCCTTTTGAAGTGGGATTGTTTAGTCTGTGCCATCATGTATCAGATATATATAACTTACTTTTGATTTTTATAGGGGCACACAGCTTTGGACTTGGACTTTTGGACAATGCTGAAACTGTTAAGATTATGGGGACTCTTAGAGATGGACTAAAGGAATTTTGCATTTTGAACTGGATATGAGTTTTAGGGGGTCAGGGGTGGAATGTTACGGTTTGGATATGAGGTGTCCCCCCAAAATTCATGTGTGAGGTATGGCAGGAAGTTTTAGAGGTGAAATGATTAGAACATTAGAGTTGTAACCTAATCAGTGAATTAGTGCATTTGATGGATTAATAATTTGAACGTATTTGCTGGTTGGTAACTGGAGGCAGGTGGCATGTGACTGGAGGAAGTGGATCACTAGGGACATGCCTTGGGGATTATATTTTTTGTCTCTGACTCCTCCCACTCTCTTTGGGCTTTCCTTCTCCATACCTTGCTGCCAGGATCTTCTTTCTCACCTTAGGCACAGAACAATGGAGTTGACTGACTGTGGGCTGAGACCTCTGAAATTATGAGCCCAAAATAAACTTTTCCTCATCCAAGTATTCTTGTAAGGTATTTTGGTCACAACAAAAATAAATAACTAATACAATAATACAGCACATTAATATAAGCAATGACAAAATTCACACGATCATGTTAGTAGATGCAGAAAAAACTTTTGACAAAATTTAGCATCCCTTCATGATAAAAGTTCTGAAGAAACTAGGTAGATAAGGATAATATTTCAGCATCATAAAAGCTACGTGTGTGTGTGTGTGTGTGTGTGTGTGTATCTATGACAGACTCTCTGCCAACAACATATGGAATGGGAAAAGCTGAAAGCATTTCTTCTAAAATCAGGTACAAGACAAGGGTGTTCTCTTTCACACTCTTATTCAGAATAGTACTTGAAATTTTAGATACAGTTATCAGACAAGAGAAATAACTAAAAGGAATGCAAATAGGAAAGGAGGAAATCAAATTATTCATTTGTTTTAGTATAGAATCTGATTCTTAGGAAACCTTAAAGAATCCACCAAAAGATCCTTGGAACTGTTAAACGAATTTAGCAAGGTAGAGGGATGCAAAATCAACATATAAAAATCAGTACAGCAAGAATGAACTTGCTGAGAATGAAATTAGGAAAACATCCACATTTGCAATAGCTTTAGAAACAAAGCCTTTTACACCACTATGGAAAACAGTATGGAGGTTCCTTGAAAAACCAGAACTGTCATATGATCTACCTATCGCACTCCTGAGTATATATATACAAAGGAATTGTAGTCAGCACATGAAAAGGATACCTGAAAAAAAAGAAGAGGTGACCTGACAGTAGAAGAGGCACTATTAGGAAAGGGAAAGGGATCCTGAGGAGGAAGAGAGAGGGAGGAAGCAAAGCAGAACATGATCAAAGCATGATATATACATGTATGGAAATGTCAGTGAAACACATTAAGTTGTACACTTAATATACATTAATAATTATAACAATTAGCAAAATTTCAAAAATGTCACCTCATGAGAACGCCTGGTGAGAGCGTGTCCATTATCTCTTTGAGTACTTTTTTGTTTGGTACTGGGAATTGAACCCAGGAGTGCTTAACCATTGAGCCACATTCTCAGCCCTTTTTTATATTTTATTTGGAGACATGGTCTCACTCAGTTGCTTAGAGCCTCGGTAAGTTGCTGAGGCTGGCTTTGAACTCTTGATCCTCCTGCCTCAGCCTCCCCAGCTGCTGGGATTACAGGTGTGTGCCACCACGCCTGACTCAGTACTTTGTTTTTTGTCTTCCTCCCTTTACTGCTGAAATTATTTGGATGTTAGTTCTGTTGGAATTGTTCCAAGGGCTCATTAATGCTATAGTCTTTCTTTCTTTCTTTTTTTTTTTTTTTTAAACCTTTCTCTTTCTCTTTCTTGGATGGATTCTTTTGGTTTTTCTTTAGATTTACCAACTTTTCTTCTGAAATGTCTAATCCACTATTAATCCCATTGGTGTATTTTCCATCCCAGAGGATTTATTTCTCTCCTCCTCTCTCTCTTTTTCCTGTGATGCTAAGGATGGAACCCAGGGCCTCATGTACCCCAAGCTCTACCACTGATCTACATCCCCATCCTCACCTTATTTCTCTTAATATTTTCTATTCATCCATGTCTCTACCCAATATGCAATCATTCCTCTTGTTAGAATATAGCTATAATAACTCATTTAATGTCTTTGTCCAATTCTAATAGCTTTGTCAGCTGTGGACTGATTTCATTTGGTTGATTTTCACTTCCTTATAGGTTGTGTTTTCTTCACATTTTCAGTTGGATTTCAGACCGAATTGGATGGTGGGTATTTTTGGTACTTCTCTAAATAATCTTGAGCTTCATCTTACTATAACTTACTTGGAAATAGCTTGTTGCCCTGTTTTTCATTGTTTTTCATGTTTTGGTGGTGCTGGAGATCCATCTCAGTGCCTGGCAACGCTGAGCTTGTACTGTCCTGCTGAACTGTATCTCCCGTCCCTAGTTTGATTCTTTTGGTTTTTGATTTTAGGATTTGTTATTTGAGACCAGATCAGTATTTAAGAGTTAATTCTTCTTCACCACTGACTGAAAACTTTACTGGCTACTCTTCTCCATATCCTTTGAATACTGAGATTTTCTAGTCTGGCTGATAGGAACAATTTCTGTTCCTGGCCTGGGATGATCTGAGGTTACTGTTCTCCCTCATATTTTTCATTGTTTTTTTCCCCAGCCTCTCCTAGTTTCCTTAAATATGCTTATCAGTACTCTGCTGAATTGAGGTGGGATCCTTTGTAGGTCTTGAACTCTTTCTTTGTGCAGCTTTTATTTTGTCCTATAAATTTTGATTATGGTGGTCTTAAGACTCAGCTCCATCTCTTTGACTGACTTAGTTCACCAGGCTCCACCAGGGCTCCCCTCATGTTCTGCATCCTAGAAACTCTCTCAAGGCAATATGCAAATAGCAATCATAGGGATAACTGTCTTTTTACTGCCTCTTAGGCAGCACTGTCTTTTATTATCTGATAATCATCATTTCATTTATTTTGGTCTTTTAAAAAGTTATTTCAGATGGGAGGATAAATTTGGTCACTGTTTCTGTATCTTGGTTGGAAATGGAAATCTGAGGGACTTGAATTTGAGAGTCAAGAAATAATACAGGAGCAGGAGACAATGAGGAAGGGATGGGATCTAGAGCACAGATAGAGCATATACCCAGATATAGGAGAAGGAATGCAAGTACCTTATGAGTATTCTTGTTATTTTATTACTAATTATGTAGTAGGAGCCACATTCCTTCCTTCTACCTCTTAGAAAGATGACATGACAGATGCATTTGCAGAGTAGTACATTAAGGAATTCCTGCTTGTGGAGCAGGTTGATGGTAGAAAGGTGGAAGGAGGGTGAAGCCCTCTTTGGAACTTGAAAGAAGGGGCTGGGAGATGTAGCTGACTCTGTAGGGCTACAAAATATTTCAAGACTTCAAGAGTGGACGGTACTCACCTGCATTGACTGTGTGTGTGCATATTTTACTACATCTAATGACCCGAGTATAAGAATGGAGAAAAAAGATGGTTGTGTAAGTCTTGGGTGAATGAAGAGGAAGGTAAAGGGGGAGAGAGAGAGACTTTAGTGGGTAGGTCAGAAGTCAGGAGGGAGTGTTGGAAATTCCCCATTTGTCCTGTTGTAGTTCTCAGAAACTTCTGGATTGAATGCTAGTTAAAAGATCTAATTATCTAAATGAACACAGCCTTGAATAATAAGGACAAGGTAGGTGGCAATAATAAATGATGTAAGACAGGTCTGAAATTGCAAATAATAAAGGGGTCTTTTAGTGGGGTGAGATAAAGCATTTTACCTTGACTCATGAGGTCATCTTATCCAGGATGAGAATATTGTAATGAATTTTAACCTGTTCAGTTTATCATCATTGTGATGATAATTTATAAAGCAGCTTCAGGTGATATAGAAACGTCTTTAAAAAAACTTTTTTTCATTGGTTCTTTTTAATTATACATGACAGTAGAACCCATTTTGATATAATTATACAGCTGGGAATATATCTTTATTTTTCCACAGTGTAGATTCACATGATTCATAATCTTACGTATACATAGGGTAATACTGTCTGTCTCAGTTTACTATCTTTCCTTCCCCAGCCCCTCCCATCTCATTTTCCTCTACACCATCCGTACTTCCTCCATTCTTTTCTTATCCCCCATAAGCCACCCCCCCATTATGAAAACATTTGGCCTTTGGTTTTTTGGGCTTGGCTTATTTCACTTAGCATAATATTCTCCAACTCCACCCATTTACCAGCAAATGTCATAGTTTTATTCTTCTTTATGACTGAGTAATATTCCATTGTGTATATATACCACAGTTAGAAATGTCTTTTCAGAGCCTTGGCACGTCTCCATTTCTTAATTCCTTTTCTATCCTGTGCCCTGACTCTATTATACTCTTCTTGTGATTGGAGTATTTGATCATTTTCTAAAAAATTAGGAGTATTGCATAATATGAGAAGAAGGTGTATGTAACAGTGTCTAACAAAAGATTGCAGGGAGTCTCGCTGTCTTTCATTTCTCTTATAAGCTCTCATTGAGCATGGCCTCTAGCTTCTTTTTGACTTATTTATTTGCTGGGGGCACCATCCATGGCCTGCAAATAAAACCAGGCTTGGTCCAACTATCAGACATGGAAACCTGGCTCTCAGGAACTGACATCGCGAGAGATTGTTCCAGATTGCCTGAAGTCTGTGGTTTCTGTGCAGTGCTTCACCACTGGAATTTGCAGGCCCTGCTGGGATGACCTGCTGAGCAAAATGGCTTGCTTAACTCCACTTCAGCCTGTTTCTAATGGAAAAGGCTCCTACTGATCCCCCTTTGATCTATGCCACTATAAATAAAAAAAAGTGGGCTCCTCCATTGTTAGAGCCAGTCCCTTATGGAGGCTCAATGGGTCATGCCCCTCATTCAAAAGATAATTGTTTCCTGCTGTTTTTTTTCTATTAAATAAATTTTTTAGCTATTATTTCACAGCCAGCCCATCCCGCTGACAGGAACCCTTTTCCTCACCCACGTGGGACCTGCAGTGAGATTTACTAATATTTTAGGTAGTATTATACCAGTGTATTAGGGCTTTTGATGGGACTAGAATATGTCCTCACAGATAGTCAGTTGTTAAGGGGAATTTTTCAGTTTTGTCTTTCCCTATGCCATTGTATAAATGAAGAAATACTTCTTTAAAATGAAGGCTCCTAATGAGATTCTTTCAAATGAAAATGGATGCATGTTAGTGTAAAATGTTGCTACTCATGATTTTTATGTTTTTGGATTTTTCTTTCTATTTTACTGGATGAAATCTGTAGTTTTTTTTT
>JAJEJO010000625.1:454315-519718 GCA_020662805.1 Glaucomys volans | reverse complement strand
GGTGCTGGGGATTGAACCCAGGGCCTTGTGCTTGCAAGGCAGGCACTCTACCAACTGAGCTATATCCCCAGCCTTGATTCACTTTTTAAAATTGATATAAACCTATCCAGAGTGTCTAGTTGTTTTAATAGGCATATTTAAATCATTGATGTCTAAATTATATCTACCTTATTTTTTACTGTTTCCTCTTTCCTGTCCTTTTTCTTTGTTCCTGCTTTGACTTTCACTTTTTTTCCTGCCTTTTGTGATTTCAGTTGAGTATTTTATGTAATTCTGTTTTCTCTCCTTTCTTAGCTATCAATTGTTGTTCATTTTTTTTAGTGATTGTACTAGATTTTGTAGTACACTTTTACATCTAATCAGATTTCACTTTCAAATAATGCTATACTACTTCATGGATAGTACAATTACCTATGACAAAACATTCCTAGCTCCTGTCTCCCATTGCTCGAATTCTTGCCAGCATCCATTTCGTGTAAGCAAATATAAGTAAGTGTGTATAGCTACAGAAGCATACATAATTAAATACACGTTGTTATTATTACTTTGAGTAAATTGTTTTTTGTCAGATCACTTAAGAATAAGAAAAATGACTGGTCCGTGGGTGCATGACTGTAGTCTCAACTCCTTTGGAGGCTGAGGCAGGAGGATTGCTTGAACCCAGGAGTTTGAGGCCACAGTTTTAAGACCCCATTTCCAAAAACCAAAACAGCAACAAAAGTTGCATTTTAATTTCATCTTCAATTAGCCCTTCTCTGATGTTCTTCTTTCCTTTATGTAGATTCAAGTTTCTGACCTATATTTTCCCACTTCCTGAACCTCTTTTAACATTTCTTCAAAGGCAAGTATACTAGCAATAACTTCCTTTGATTCAATTTTTGTCTGTCTAAAAGAGCCTTTATTTCTCCTTCACTACTGAAGGATGATTTGACAGGTTACAACTCTAGGCTGATTTTTTTCTGTCCATCTTTTAAACATTTTATTTCCCCTCTCATCATGCTTGCTTAGTTTTTGAGGAGAACTTGGGTGTGATTCTTATCTTTGTCTCTTTATAAGTAAGATGATTTTTTTTCTTTTGGCTTCTTTCAACATTTTGAAATTTATCTTCAATCTTCTGCAGTTCAAGTATGATAGGCCTAGGTATAGTTTTATGGGCAGTTACCCTGTGTATTGTTTCTCATGCTTCCTATATCTGTGGCTTTGTGTCTGTCATTAATTTGTGAAGAATTCTTAGTCTTTATTGCTTCAGATATTTTCTGTTCCTTTTTTTCCTTCCGGTGCTCTTATTATGCTTATGTTATACCATTTGTAGTTGTCCCACAGCTCTTGGGTATTCTTTCAGTCTTTTTTCTCTTTTCAGTTTTGGAGGTTTCTATTGAGAGATCCTCAAGCTTAGGGACTCCTTCCTTAGTTGTGTCCAGTCTCCTAATGAACCCACCAAAGGCATTCTTTATTTCTCTTATGGTATTTTTGATCTCCAGCACTTCTTTTTGATTCTTTGTTAGAATTCTCATCTCTTTGCTTACAGTGCTTGTCTGTAGTTGCCTCTGGTTTACTTTTTCCATTGGTGTCCTTAGCATAGAAACATAGTTGTTTTATTTTAAAATTAATTTTAATTTTAATTTTTCATGGTGGTGAGAATGGAACCCAGGGCCTCACAATGCTAGGCAAGCACTCTACACTGAACTCTAACTTGTTTTAAATTTCTAGTCTGATAATTCTAATGTTCCTGCCATATCTGAGTTTGGTTCTGATGCTTGCTCTGTGTCTTCAAAATGTTTTTTGCCTTTTAGTCTGCCTTGTATTTTTTTTTTTTTTTGGTGGAAAACTCGCATAATGTACTGGATGAAAGGACTTCTGGAAAACAGTTTAGAGGTGTGGTAGTAAGGTGTGTGGGGAGTGTATGCATTCTCTTACTGTCTACATTAGGTCTCAGTCTTTAAGTGTAAATACCCTTTGGCTGTGAACTTCACTGTTGGCTTTTGGTTTTCTCCCCAGGTAGGCTGGAGTTGGTTTTTTGACTCCTTCCAGGTAGGTTAGGCTCTGATAAAACCCTAACAGGTTAGGATCTGGTGAAATAATTTCTGTTGAGAATGGGCTCTCTTAAGAATAACACAGTAAGAGGGGAAATTCTAGGGAGTGATATTGACCAAATTATATGGTGTGCATGTTTGAATATGTAACAACAAATCCCATCATTATGTACGACTGTAATGCACCAATAAAAAAAAATTGAGTGAAAAAAAATAATTAACCGTAAGAACCTGGCGAGCTCCTCTGGATAAAATTTGCTAAAGTGTAGAGACCACTCTATGAATTTATTTCTCATGTTCATTTTATTGTGTTACAGTAAGACAGTCCTGTAAAACTTGTTAGCTGTGGTTTTTTAAACAGTGTCATCTCAGTTGATTTTATGCAAATTTAAACTGAAGCATAGATTTATTCGACTGATATTCAGAGATTTAGCGAAGTGATGGATTTTGTTGTATTTTTCTATTTAGTACTTGGACCATGAGACTGTTTCAGCCACATTCATCGACAGCAGTGGGCAGTTCGTTTTATCCCAGGCTACAGGCATTAGCCGAAATCCCTACTGTGGCTACGAACACCAGACTCTGTCCAGTCAGGAACGTTTGGAGGAGGACTCCTTGTTGGCCGCCTTACAGTGGCAGGTGCCTGATGTGGGCCTAGTCCCCTTTGTGAAGAGCACGGACCCTTCTTCCAGCTACTTTGTCATCTTGAACTCTGCAGCTTTCTTCAGGGTGGGAAGCCAACTGGAGGTGCTGGTTCATGTGCACGATTTTCAAAGAAAGCCCAAGAAGTATGGTGGAGACTACTTGCAGGCCAGAATCCACTCCCCCAAGCTGCAGGCAGGGGCTGTGGGCAGAGTAGTGGACTATCAGAATGGGTTTTATAAGGTTTTTTTTACTTTGCTCTGGCCAGGCAAAGTTAAAGTGTCCATATCTCTGGTTCACCCAAGTGAAGGTATCAGAGTTCTTCAGCACCTACAGGAAGAGAAGCCAGACAGGGTTTATTTTAAGAGCCTCTTCCGTTCAGGAAGGATTTCTGAAACCACTGAGTGCAATGTGTGTCTTCCTGGGAGTCTACCCCTGTGTAACTTTACAGATCTCTACACTGGAGAGCCCTGGTTCTGCTTCAAACCAAAGAAGCTCCCTTGCAGCAGCAGAATTAACCATTACAAAGGTGGATACCTGAAGGGCCTTCTAACTGCTACAGAGAGTGCTTTCTTCCAGAGGTACGTGCTCTTTGCTCTAGGGGTTATTTGAGTCCTTTTCTACTACCCTGGTCACATTTAGGAGACTTTGTTGTTTTTCACATGTATTCTTTCTCTCTCTGACCATGACCCTTTTCAGGAGAGGTAGTGAATAAGAAGAACACAAATTTGTATTTATAATTAGTGTGCTCTGCTACCCTGCCACTAGGGGTTGATCCCAGGGTCTCTTGCACATGCTAGGCAAGGGTTTTGCTAAGTTGTTTAGACTAGGCTTGAACTTGCTATCTGCCTGCTTCAACCTCCCAAGTAGCTGGGATTATAGGCATATGCCACTACACCTGATTTAATTAGTGTTTTAATTAGTGCTTGTCCAAGCTAAAATTAATCTTTTATTCTTGAATAGTTGGTCTTTCCCTTATGTGTTTTACTTGAAACTACATACCATATTAGTAGCTAGAGAGGCCAGATCACTTATTCACAGAACAGATTTAAAAAAAATCATCCAAGAACAGGGCTGCTATTGGTATCTAGTGGTTAGGTTGTTGTTTTAACTTCTTTGTGTGAAACTAAACACAATTCTTAAAAAGTGACATAATATTAGTTTTCAATCATATAAATATTTGTTGATGAATAGAAAAGTATGAATATGGCACTATTACTGGGTTGCCACGCATACCATAGCAAGCCATATATTTTTTAAGTTAATAGTCTTTGAAATTATTGCCCTTCTTTGCTCAAATTCCTCTTTTGAATGAAGCATAGCATTTTTTTAGCACAACAATCAGTGTGTGGAGTAATGGGCAGAATGGAATGTATGGAAACAGTAAAAATTGAAATTTATGTTTTCTTCAACATTCTCACAGTTCTGAAGTAAATTAACATTCCTAAGAAGTAAAAAGGTATGTTGAATAGAGAGAATAACTTCCAATATTCTCCTGCACAGTAGAATAACTATGGTTCACAACAATTAATTGAATATTTCAAAATAACTGGTAGAGAGGATTTTGAATGTTTCCAACACAAATAAATGTCTGAGATGACTTGCCTTTTACCCTGATCTGATCATTACACATTGCATACATGTATTGAAAAGTCACAGTGTACTCCATAAGTATGTGCAGTTACTACATGTCAGTTAAAAATAAAAAATTTGAAAAAGAAATAAAGCTTTATAAGAGCCACCTGGTCAAAAAACAGTTATTTGGTAGACAGAATAAATGTTTTTAACTTTTTAATGAAGTCTTTCTACACTTTCTAACCTTTGCCTGGTAGAGTTATTTTTGTTTAATACATCTGGGCATCCCCCAGATTGCATTTTATGTTGACTCTACGTGGTGGAGGAAAAGTTGTTGCCATGAAGTGTGGTCTGTTGGGCCTCCTGAAATCCAACCCTCTGCTTCCACTGAAGTCCTCTGTTGGTACAGGCTGTGCACTTCTAGGAGAGTCATGACATGCATGCTCAGAGCCAGCAGAGGGCTCCTGACTTACTGTATTTGCTGTACTGTTCTTGAGAAAATGGGGTGTAGCTCAGTAGAGTGAAAAGGAAACACACACACACACACACACACACACACACACACACACACACGTATCCCAAAGAAAGGAAAGGAAAGGGGGAAAAAAGAAACAAAACCAGAAGTAATCCTGCTTTCAGATCTCCGACATGCTATTTATCAATGACTGTTATCAGATTATTTCATTTCTGTGCACTTTTTTTGGCCTATATGTGAAGACTTACCAGCTTCCCCTTTTAGAGTTGTATTGTCAGTCTACTTGGTGGCTTAGCAAAGAAGAGGAAGCACAGTTTATAATTACCCAAATTCCATATGGAAAATAGTGGGAGAAAAGTTAGAGAACTAGTGAGAATCTTTAAAATATTCCTGATACTAAATCTTACAATCAAAAGCACCTGTTAATCTAGAAGGATAAAATAATGCCTTTGTTCCCACACTTATTTGCATGTCCTGGGTGAGGCTGGTTGATGGTCTGTTGTTGAATCATTACAAAACTCTCCTTATCTGGAAGTTTGCTGAGAAAACAATGTTTGAGGTGGCATACATCTTTGGAAACCAAACATTTGTAGGATCCTAATAATTTATATTCCTATTTTTTTCTCTGCTAAAATTCAAAATATTGCATCAGGCTATCTTAAGAGAAAAAGAGAAAGATTGAAATTGATCTTTGGAGAAACTTTAGGGTGTGCTGTTTGAGCTCATGGCCTGAATATGTTGAACTAATACCTGTATGTACCTCTTTTCCCTGGTGGCTTCTAACCTTGCTGAAGTTAGAAAGAATTAAGAAGGTTATTTTTGGTATTTGGTACCCTACGTAACAGGTGGACAGTTAAGTCAAGGTAATCTTTGTTCTTTACCTTAAAGGGAAAAATGTGTTTGTCTTGGAAAGACAGAAGTCCTTTCCTTAGAAGATCCTATTAATGTAAGGGAAAAGCCTTTTGAAAGAATGAGCTTATCACCTGAAAAGTTTCCCTTTTACTTTAGCACAATTTATATTTTTTTCTAGCTTTGTGTTAAAAAAATTCATGTCTCTAGAAACATTTTAAGAATAATAACAGTGAACACCCTATATAGCTTTTTCCTAGATTCGCCATTGTTAGTGTTTTGCTGCATTTGGTTTGTCTTTCTGTGTGTGTGTGTGTGTGTGTGTGTGTGTGTGTATAATTTTTGTCCCTGGACCATTTGAGAGTAAATCAGTCATCATGTAACTATACCCCATAAGTAATGAATCTAAAAATGTGAACTTTAGCATATTACCATAACACATTTATTATAATGGGTACTTGTATCATATCATTGATACAGTACTATTATAATATTCAATCCATGTTCAAGTTTTTCCAGTCATCCTAGTAATATCCTTTATAGTCATCTATTTGAGCTAATCTAGTTTATGGTCACACAGTGTATTTAGTTCTCTCTTTAATCCAGGAGGTCTATTTAGCCTATTTTATTTTTTATGACATGGATAGTTTAAATATTGCTGTTTTGTAGAATGTCCTTACTTTGGGTTTGCTTTATTATTTCTCCATGACTAGATTCAGGATAAATATTTTTGCAGGTAAACTATAGAGGAAATTTTCCTACAAATATTTATTTTTTTGCAGTGCTAGGGATTGAACCCAGGGACTTGTGCTTGTGAGGCAAGCACTCTACCAACTGTGCTACATCCCCAGCCTCCTACAAATATTTTTATGGGAAAATTATTATATAATTATCATATGATGACACTTTAAGCTTATGAAAGTAGTTTATATGTGCTCTTTTAAAAGTCATGTTCTCCTTAAGTATCACTTATCTCTGTGTAGCCAGCCCTGTATACATTCTTCATTACTGGATTTTTGTATTCTCTCTCATTAGAATGTCAGTCCCTGAAGAAAGAGATTCTGTGTGTTTTGATTACTACGATAACTCTTTGGCATCTAGGACAGTGCCTGGCTTGTAGTAGAAGCTTGAGAATTATTTGTTGAATGAACACATCTGTTCTGAAATCGATGAAACAATAAAAACAAATCATGATTGAATGTTCCTATATCAAGAATTTGGAAATTTATTTCATTTTAAAATTTGTTTTTGATTAAGTATGATAGAAATTATTATGGCTCAGTATCTGCAATAGTTGTATTGGGTTCTTAGTATTCTTCTGATCTTCAACTCTCCCTCAGGTTTTCAAAAAAAATCAGCATGGATTCTAGTCCAGGGCTTGTGCTAAGTGCTGAAATCACAAGCGTAAGTTAGCCGCCATCCTTGCCTTTTGAGGAGTATATATTTTAGTAAGGGGAACAGGCACTTGAGAGTCATAGGAATGATGAACAAAGTACTATATCAGTACATACCTGGGGTGGGGGGCAAGTGTCCTCAGTGGAACTCATCTCAGATCTGGCAAGGCCTAAGGAATCTGGCATTCTACAGAGATGGGCAGTGGGAAAACCAGGTCGTGACAAATTAGACATTCTTGTCAGCATGAGCTATTCTGAGTACCAGAGGAGTAAGTAATTTAAGCCAGCACTTGTCATTTTGGATTTGCACTCTTAAGACTGGCTAAGAATATGTAATGTGGTGAAAACTTACTAAGAGTATGTTGACTTCCTCTTCAATTTATATGCCCATGTAACGTAGTTATTACAAAAGACCTAGTTTGTCAATTATTCATATTGTTGGCTAACACATTTTACCATAAGGCAGCTCTGTGAAATCTTATCCATTTGTTTCATGTGCAGATAAAGATGCATAACTGAAAATAAATGCTCCAAAATCTGAGCTTGTGCTTTTTTATTTCTCTTAAAGTGGTGTCAATATCAAAATGCCGATCAATTCCAGTGGACCTGATTGGGTGATTGTGGTTCCCAGGAGGATAAAAGGTAAATAAAAGAATGAGGATTTGATGATTTTTTTGTTTTTTTTTTGCTAACTGGGTTGAAGCTCTGTCATTTTAATGATGTTATAAAATCTGTTTGTCACTTTAATATGCCTGGTTACTTCTGGTACAACTGAAAATATTAAAAACTGATTTTAAAAACATTAGCTGGATCTTATGTGATTAATTCTGGGTTTTCTATGTATGTTTCTGTAAAAGTTGTCTTTTCTCATCATCCCTCCCCTTCTGTTTATCTTCTCAATAGCCCATAGAGTTATATTGTTCAATATGGTAGCTACTAACTCCATGAGGCTATTTAAGTTTAGATTAATTAAAATTAAATAAACATTCAGTTCTTTAGTCATACATACTTGAGAGTTATCATGTTTGACAGCATTTTGTGTAGAATCTTCATGATTGCAAAAAGTTCTGTTGGACATTGCTATGCTAGAGATACTCAAGGAATGTGTGTAAAATTGGCATGGAAAATTTTTATTGGTTCTTTTTAGTTATACCTGACAATAGAATTCATTTAGACATAATTTTAAAAGTATGGAATATAATTTGTTCTAATTCAGCCCCCAGTACTTGCCCTTCCCTTCTTTTCCTCCTACCCTCTGTTTCCTTTCCTTTACTCTACTGACCTTTCTATTTACCTTTTTTTTTTTTTAATTAGTGTCATGATATACTTGGTTGAGATTCACTGTGGTATATTCATATATGCACACAGAAAAGTTAGGTCAGATTCATTCCACTGTCTTTCTGTTCCCTTCATTCCCCTTTGTCTACTCCACTGATATTTCTTCTATTCTTTTTTTATACCCCCTTCCTTGTTTTGGATTAACTTCCACATATCAGAGAAAGCATTTGACATTTGGCTTTTTGGTTTATTTCACTTAGTACGATAGTCTCCAGTTCCATCCATTTACTGGCAAATGGCGTAAAGTCATGCTTCTTTATGACTGAGTAATGGCATGGAAATTTTAAAAATCCAAAGCATTCATTAGGGGCTGGGGATGTAGCTTCATAGTAGTGCTGAGTATGCCCAAAGTCCTGGGTTCAATTTCCAGCATATGTGCCCACACACATACACACAAACACCCCCCCAAAGCATGTAGAAACTAAAAAACTATTGAGTTGATGAACAGTAGCTGTTCTCAAAGTGTGCATTAGTAATACAGCACTGTTAGAACTACACTTGCTAGAATTACGAATTTCTAGGTCCTACCTCAGACTCTAGCTGGTGGGGCCCGGAAATCTTGTGTTTTAACTTTCCAGGTCATTCTGATGCATTGGTGTAGGACGTTAATAGTAAAAGGATGGGGCTGGGGTTGTGGCTCAGTGGTAGAGCACTTGCCTAGCATGCATGAGTTCCTGGTTTTGATCCTCAGCACCACATAAAAATAAAATAAAGGTGTTATGTTCACCTACAACTAAAAAAAATAAAAAAAATAGTAAAAGGATGAAATTCAGAGGATTGTGTTATGATTTTGCAGAACAGATATAGCTAGCTATATGATTTTTAGAAAGGATGAACATTATTATTATTTTTTTTGGTACTGAGCATTGAACCCAGGGCACTCCACCACTGAGCCACATCCCCAGCCCTATTTTGTATTTTTTATTTAGAGACACGGTCTCACTGAGTTGCTTAGACCTTGCTAAGTTGCTGAGGCTGACTTTGAACTCATGATCCTCCTGCCTCAGCCTCCCAAGTGCTGGGATTACAGGTGTGCGCCACCGCGCCCGGCTGGGATGAACATTATTAAGGAGACTTATACAGATAGTGGACAAGATCCTTTTAGTTGTTGAAAACATTAATAGTATCCCACACAGCAGATGTCGTGAAGTCTTCTGCCATAGGGGCAAGGTATATAGTACACATGAACCAAGCATAATGGGCAATTAGCCATACATGTGCCTTGTGTGAGTGGTGGGGAATTAATCCGAAGCAAGAACCACCTCAGCGGGGAAGCCTTTCTTCTCCTCTTGCTGTTTGTGCAGCTTCGTTTCCATGCAGAAACAGACCCAGTGCTGCCAGATTTGTAGTTTTTTTTTTTTCATGAAACTCTAGAAATGTTAATTTTTTAAATGTCATATTTCCAGATTGTACAGCATTAGCTTCCAATTCAGAACTCTCAAAATAGTGTGTGAGCTAAATAAAATTAGTCTGTGGCCCCAGTGCAGGGAGGAAACTGTCAGTTTTATCTCTGGTCTCCACTGTTGTATCATAAGAAATCTCAGTCTTTTAATAATGAAGAACTATATTTGATTTACTTAAACCAGATGAATCACTAGTTTTAGAAGGTACATATGTGAAACATCATTAATGGAAAAACTAACCCTATCTTGATCTCAGCCCATGGCCAAGATGTCAGTAGACATGATACCTCTCATAGTACTCTAGCCACTCCCATGTCTGACATCCTGAGGAGGCCCTGTCCCAACACCACATCTATACTTCTTTTCCACAGCTCTGCCTGGCTTGCCCACCTGTGATGTCTCAGGTGTCCATGGAATGGTTGGTGGAAGTAGCTTTTATGTTTACCTCTACCTAACAGGTTGTAAAGATCAGCCAGGAAGTGGTGAGGGTATGTGATGTACTGTTCTGGTTAGAAGGAAGACAGATTCTATAACTAGTGAGGCTTTTGATGGATTTTTTAGAGGAATAAACCCTGAATCAGTAGAAGCAGAATAGGCTAGCTTTCATTGAGAAAACCATCTTGTACCAGGTAGGTAATTGTAAAGAAAAAGAGAAGAGAAGCATTATGGATTTTCAAAGCAACTCCCCTTAGCAGTACCTCACTGAAATTCACTGTAGTGACCCAGAGAGGGCACTCAAAGACCCTAAATAAGGGTTCATATTTTTTCTCCTATGCCAACATTTTGTTTCTGCTCAAATTTTCACCTGTTAATTTTTAGCACTTATTAACTTTTCTCGTTAGCAGTGATTTCTGTGACATTCTAATGATGACAATCTAATAATGATTTCTCTCATTCCTTCAACATTTGCTAGTTGAAATTCTTTTGTAAAGAAGTGTTATCCCTTTTCCTACATTAATTTATATCAGTATGGACTCATAATTTCATATTTGGGCTATAATCCAGCTTAATTGCTTTTTTTCCCCCCTCAAATTGTTCCAGATATGCAACATTGTCAATTGGATTTGTTCCAGGAGTTTTCTGTTCCTTTGACATGTTCTCATTCTGGAACACATTACTTTCTAGCACCATCAGATACTCTAACCTCCTCTTCTGTTTTTTTGCCCTTCCCTGGATGTGTCCATAATTTTTACACCTTTATCATTTTACTTATGAAACCTGTATTTTGGAATTTTCTCTCTATGAAATTTTATTATTTTTGTTTTAGTTAATTAATTTCTCTATAAGGTAAAATTATTCGAAGATTCCTCTTTAGAGTCTAGTGGATTGCTTGAGACTGCCAGTACTACCCTCATGTGTGGGTATAATTGCAGTCAAGAGCAAAAAACCAGTTTTTAATTAGAGTAGGCTAGCTTATCAAGGCCAGGTGTTTCGTTTCTGACCGGCTTTTAGTGTCAGAATTACTGCTGAACTTTCATTAGCATTGTTCTGTGGTCCCCAAGCTATCACAACTAAATGACTCAGTGACCTTGATGAATTCCAACCTCATCAGAAACTTCAGCTTTTTGTGGGGGGGGTGTGGCGGGGATTGTTTGCTTATCCTATTGAAATATAATAACCAAACTTCCACTCTTAATTCACATTGTATCCCTCTTGTCCAGCTCTTTCTAGGTGGTTTAGGAAAATTTAGCTTTCTGCCTTACTATCCTGCTCCTCTCCTTTTGTCCCATTTTTAGGCCCAGATAGCCCTCGTTATGGTTAATGATGGCATGGATGACACCATTTGGAGGAAAATGTCAGCTATGGGCTTTAAAGAGAAGCCAGGCCATTTTAGAGAAGCCTTGAAATTATTTGCAAATCAAAGATAAACCTGATTTTGTACAGATAACTTTATATCTGCCTTTACAACCACATTAGTGTAAACATTTCCTCTCATATTCAAGATAACCATGAAATTGAGTAGTAAATCTTTACTTTGATTAAATTTTATTCCAAGTGAATAGCACAATAGGGGTTATACAATCAGTTTAAGAGACTTTCATATCTTAGTTACCTTATATGAAAATGCATTGAGTTCAACAACCTCTGACCCCTTGACATGTCAGGTAATATTTTTGTTCCATTGGCCATAAGGGGGCAGCACAAGCATGTACATTTCACCTAAAAAAAGAAAAATACAGTTCTGTTATTGTTTAAAGAATGTATGTCAGATCCCCAGCACCACAAAAAGAAAAAAAAGAATGTATGTCAGATTCAGCAATTGATTTGCTTTGCTTGACTTAACTCTGGTAGTAAATATAATTAGCAATTGAATGGAAATGTTATGTTTTCCTGTGTGATATACACATTTCTTTTTAACATGTATTTGATAGAAAATAGCCAAATTACAAATTAAAAATTTAATTTCCAAACCACTTCTAATTTTCTCTAGTAAACATGTTCTGTGGACCTGGGTGTCTTCACTGTGCTCTCTAGCTATGCAGTTTTGATGTACTGATGAAATGCAGGAGCTTGGGCAAGGTGTAGTTACACGGTAAAGCCACATTTTACAACATGTTGAAAGATTCTTTAGGTTTTTGTTTTCGAGATGGGGTCTTGTTCTGGTATCCAGTTTGGCCTTGAACTCCTGGGCTCAGGATCCTCCTGCTTCGGCCTTCTAAGTAGCTGGGGGACTAGAGGTATCACCTGACTGAGAAATTTTTTTAATAAGTCAAATAAATATTTATTCATCACCCCTCCATTGTTCTCTGTTAATAATATTTGCCAAAGTAAAGCTTTTAAAACACTGTTTGCCATTTGGGCCCTGAACCTACCAAGAATTAGCAGATACACAAGGGAAAAAATGATTAGATCTACACTCTGTGAAATAGGACATTTTCTTTGAAGGAAATAAAAAGTTCAAAATAATTTTGAGTAACGTGGATAATGTTGAGAAGTCAGATAAAATGAAAATAGTTGCATATAAGGGACTTACTTAAATTTAAATTTCTGACTGATATAAACATTTGCATTTCAAATTGTGGTTTAACAGACCACTGCACTCTAAAATGACTGGAATATGATCAAGGTTGAACTTTGGGTTTTGTAAGGAAGTGACATAAAATGATTGGTGGTTTCTTGAAGATTGTAGATTTGAATAATTGTTAGAAATAAATATGTTCCTTCAATAAAAAAAAAAAAACTGAAAGAAATTGCTGACATCTACTAACATCTATTTTCAAGAAGTGCTCCTGCACAGTGGTTAAGAACCTGGGCTTTGGGGTTCACCTGCTCAGGTCAGGTTTTAGCTTCATCATTACTGACTTAGCTCTGGGACATTGGTCAAGTTGCTTAAGTGTTCTGAAAGGCAGGGAGAGTAATAGTGCCTTCTTTAAAGAGTTATTTTGAGCTTCATATGAGATATTAGGTGTAATTGCTCTGAACAGTATCTGATGCAGAATAAATATTCTGCAAGAAATATTAGCCATCACTATCTGTTTTGACACATTTGTAAAGCATGTTGTTTCCATGGAGGCATTTTCCAAGGGAGGTATTAGGGAAGAAAGAGGTTGACTCTCCCCCTAAAAAGTGGTTGATGCTTGTGTTGTGTGTGGCTAGGCTGCAAAGGTGAGTTCATGTTGCTGATGCTTTTTTATGCTTGAACACCTTATGAACCTTTTGTATTGTGGAGAATAATCCTTTTTTGGCGGGTCCTGGAGATTGAATTCATGGGCACTCAACCACTAGCCACATCCCTAGCCCTATTTTGTATTTTATTTAGAGACAGGGTCTGAGTGAGTTGCTTAGCACCTTGCTTTTGCTAAAGCTGGCTTTGAACTTGCAGTCCTCCTGCCTCAGCCTCCTGAGCAGCTGACATTACAGGCGTGTGTCACCATGCCTGGCCAAGAATAATCCTTTGTATGTCATTTGTTTCAATGTGGTCAATTAATTTAGGACCCATAGATCTAAACTTTCCTTTTAATATACCAAGATTTGTCAGACTGTTACTATACATATGTAAAATATGAAATTGTTACTTGCTTCACAGGTATTTGGATAAAAAGTAGTTCTGCTTTTTCTGGAACATTGCTGGATACATACTTACATCTACTCATTTCCTTGGTTTTTGCCTTCCTTTATTTTTTGACTTTGATAAAAACATACATAATCAGAGGAACGCTCAAAGGCCTCCCTTTCCCTGATGTCCACCAATACTCCTATACGCATTTCACATCTTCCCACTTCTGTGCAAAAGAGAATCTCTGTATGAAGGGGAAAGTGTGGGATTTCTTTGAAATATGATAACAGGAAATGTTGCCCATGTGCTAGCAGGCTAACAAATATATGGACATTATTGTATTTCCTGCAACATTTTTCATTTATTACTGGAGGAAAATATCAGTATATATGTGTGTGTGTGTGTGTGTATATATATATATATGTATATATATATATATATGTTTTCCCTTTTTATTTACAGAAACTAACAACCTAGAAGTACATGAAGGCTCAGAAACTTTTCCTTCTGGGTATTATTACAAAGACCAGTGGAGGCCCAGAAGATTTAAGATGCGCCATTTTAATGATCCTGACAACATTACAGAATGCTTACAAAGAAAAATGGTGTATTTATTTGGTGACTCAACAATCAGGCAATGGTTTGAATACCTCACTACATTTGTTCCAGGTTGGTATTTGCTTTTTGTTTCGTAACTATATCCCTTAGAGATGAAATCTGATTTGAACTAAGTAGACTCACTCTAACCCTGAAAAAAGGCATCAGGTGAGGAAGCAGTTTCTCTGTAGGATTAAAGAGGCATCCTGATTCTGGAGAGATGTGTGACATTTCTGATCAACTCAGAAAGATTCATCCACTGAATAACTGTGTGACCACCCTGGACAAGTCATTTACTTCTCAGAGCTTTTTCTCCATGTATGAGATGAGACCGAAGGACCGTGTCACTTTACAGTGATTTAAATTCTAATATTCTGGATTGTGAGGTAAAGGTAGACATTTCCAGTCAATTCTCTTCTAGTTGTTTGGTTCAACCTCAAATTTATAGATTCAACTGGAAGGAAACTTACTGTGGTTTATTTTAATGCATCCATGTAGCAAAACCGTCCCTTTGTTGCCTATCACCGGGAGCACTCTGAAGTAGAGCTGGCTCCTCCTGAGGGAGTGTGGGTAAGTCCCAGTGCTGTTAGCTTCTTGTTTCTCTGGGGATGCTCTCCAGACTCAGAACAAAACCCACCACTTGTTCACAATGGTGTTCTCTTCTTTCTGGAAGGAATGTAGATGGGACGAGGAGGGTTGGCTCCTGGTAGTAAAAATAATGACACTGCTTACAATTCAGAGAGCTGATAGTTCTGTGGGAACTGGTTTTTTTGCTTGTTTGTTTTGTTTTGGATGCTTATGTATGGGCAGTGCTTTTCATAAAGAAAACCTCATGGTTTGTTATGAGTTGTTGCTTGTGATGTGTTTCATTCATTCTTCTTTTGATTACATCAGCTTCCTTTCAAATTTAATTTTTAGAAGGAAAGGAAGAGTAGATATTACCCCAAAAGAGGAAAAAACAATTTCAGTTTTAACTTTTTTTTTTTTAATTGAAACATAGTTGAGTTTTTGTTGATAAAACACATTAAAAATCAGAAGGGTATTGGTTTGTGTAGCCTGGTGCTAAGCATGATTTGATGTTGACCAGGCAGGGCCTTCCAGATACCTATAGTTTCTTGCTTCTTAATTTCTAACATTGTAGCTTCGTGTCTCCTTGAGTAGCAGTGATCACTTTGACTGTTTTCATTGTTTTCCATAGACCCTTTACAGACAAATTTTCATCCGATAAAAATAAGCCTTGTGTGGGTGCTTGATCTTAATCAAAAGAAAACAGGAGCTTGAGCTTTTATTTGGTTTAAGTAGGGCTGGTGTTAAACAGTGATGAATCTGGTAGGAAAATCTAATGGAGAAGCCTTGGACTGCTGCAAGGAAAAAATGAAGAAACCTGCTTGAACCCTTAATATGGGATAATTACAGGCTGATGCTGTCTCTTCAGAATTGACTGTAACCTCCCTCAGGGCCAGGGCTGTGGAGCCTTGCTGGAAATGAGCCCTGAATCGGTGCTTAGGGAATGCTGATGGAATTGTGTTGCCAATATTCGCTTACTCTATTCCCTGTAAGGCACTTTGGGAATGTTCATGGATAGGAGATCCCCTTTCCTCATGGGGGCAAACGTCAAGAGATCAAGTACAGAGTTTTTAGGAGTAACAAGGGATCCCACAGACTCGTTGGATCTTCACAATATTTTAGAGGAATAGACCTTGAAACACAACTTGGATAAAGGGGGAGGGACAGAAGGGAAATGTAAGTTATGTTACTCTTCTTGTCATTTCTCAGGACAGAAAAAAGTTCTCTTGTAGGGTGTTAACTGTTTTTTTTTTTTTCAGCCATGAGGTAAAACTGAAAGTAAAAAAAACCCCCAGACTTACTGCTTTCTTTTACTTATTGCAAAAAGAGGAACTTGCTTCTTCCCTCCCCACCCCAGAATTACAACTCAGATTGCATTATTTTTATTTTATTTTTTTAAAAAGTTTATTTTTAGCCTGGTGCAGAAGCAAACATCTCTAATCCCAGCTACTTGGGAGGCTGAGACAGAATATTATAAATTCAAGGCCAGCCTGGGCAACTTAGCCAGACCTTGTCTCAAAAAATAAAGAGTTGGTAATGTAGCTCCGTAGTTGAGCATTCCAGAGTTCAATCCCCAGTAGTGCAAAAACAAAAACAAAAAAGCTTATTTATGGGGTACAATGTGATATTTTGATATGTATACATTCTGGAATGATTATATCAAACTAATTAACATTGATCACAAATACATTTGTTTGTAATAAGAACATTTCAAATCTCTTTCAACAATTTTGAAATGTACAATACATTATTAACTACAGTTACCATGCTGTATAGATTCCTAAAACTTATGCCTCCTAACTGAAACTATGTACCTTTTTAGTATCTTCTCATCTCCCCACCCTCACCAAACTCCCCAGCCTCTGATGAGTTTCTGTATTCTACTGTAAATGTAAAACTTTCGGATCTCACACATTAGAGAGATCATGCATATCTCTCTCTCTATGCTTGGCTTATTTCACTTAGTATAATGTCCTCCAAGTTGATCACATTTTCCCAGAGAATTATTTGATTACTAATTGTGCTCATAAACCAGAAGTTACAGCCCTTGTTCTGGAAGATATAATATTTACCTATTAGAAGCATGAAGTGTAAATGCCAATTTGTCTTTTAAGTATTCAGCTATCAGTGCAAATAGCAAGATTTTTTGGCCTAATAGTTAAACAGGTATGTTGTTTTTGAGGTATATTTATAGATGTAGAATCTTTCACTGATGGCATTACTTATAATGTCACATTTATGGGGTTATTTGAATTATATGTCAAAATAAAGGTCTTCATTCACAGGTGGGAACAGTGAAATAGGTATTCTTTTAATATTTGTATTGTATTTTTTTGCTGTACTTTTATTTTAAAAAAACTGTTCTTTATCAACTACTTGATAAAGAATATTCAAATATACATGCATAGTTTGAATGTTTTTATGAATTTGAGTTTTCCTTGTTTCAGACTTAGTGGAGTTTCAGATGGGTAGTCCCAAGAATGTGGGTCCCTTCCTTGCAGTGGACCAGAAGCACAACATCCTGCTCAAATACCGCTGCCATGGTCCACCCATCCGCTTCACCACCGTCTTTAGCAATGATCTTCGTTATGTGGCAAATGAACTGAATGGGATTGTGGGAGGGAGGAACACAGTAATTGCCATAGCTCTATGGTCTCACTTCAGCACCTTCCCCCTGGAAGTATATATCCGTCGGCTCAGGAACATCCGTCGGGCAGTGGTCCAGCTCCTGGATCGAAGCCCTAAGACTGTGGTGGTCATCCGGACAGCCAATGCCCAAGAACTGGGGCCTGAAGTGAGCCTCTTCAACAGTGACTGGTACAACTTTCAGCTAGACACCATCCTTCGGAAGATGTTCTCAGGGGTTGGAGTATATCTCGTTGATGCCTGGGAGATGACCTTGGCCCATTATCTACCCCACAAGCTGCACCCAGATGAAGTTATTGTGAAGAACCAGATGGACATGTTCTTATCTTTTGTGTGCCCCTTGGAGACCTAGCTTGACGTAGAGGGGACTAGATGAATCACATTCTGTGACCTCCCCAATTGACTCATGGTACATAAAGTTTGTGGGTGGCCCTATTATGAGATGGCTACCATCAATATGTAGAAAACTTCAAAAAGTGCTGTACTTTATATAATGACCTGTAAGGAGCTTGGAAAATGCAGGCTACATTTATATCTACCTATAGGATTTTTTCCAATCTTGACTTAACCATGGTAGAAATCCTTATGAACAGCATCTACACACTGTATTGCCCTTGTAACCAAAGATGCTAATGAGTTTATTTGAACTAGCTTCTTCTGGGAGTGGAGACTACTGTGTTAAAGCATGTGAGAAATGTTTTGATGTAAATGGAAGGGACAAATTTGGTTGTCAGTGGAAGTGTTTGTAGCTTATGTGGTAAAGGAAATTGAATATATCTGCATGAATAGTGCAAGTGGTCCATCTTTGGGGGGTGAATTAAAGAGGGCTTATAGTCACAGGCTCCTGTGAATGCACTGAAGATTGCAGTGTCCCAGGAGTGTCTCTTGATCTACCTTTTCTGAATTACTTGAAAAGGCCAATGTGCTTGGTCAGAATTTTATAGTGTGGGATATTAACAATTTCCTGCTTTTATCTAGGAAAGAAGTAAAGGGAAAATTATGAAAGCAGTATAGATAAAATCTGTGCTTTGAATTGATATTTGCATTGGATGATTGTTTCTTATTTGGTTCAGCTAAATTTTTATGTGACAAGTATTTATTCTAAAATAACCACTTTTGGAACTGAAAGGGGGGAAATCTATACCCAGAAGTTTATTTTTATGTTCTAAAGTTTGAGGGGTTTTAAGAATTGACTTTTATGTAAAGAATGGTATTTATCTACATTATAAAGATGTAGAAGTTTTTCCTGCCAATTTCAAGTGTTTCTTCTTTGGTTAGTTTGAACTACATACCAAAATTAGGAGTTAAAATCTAAGTAGATATTAATAAAGTCAGATATTAAAATTCAAGACAGGTATTTCTTGATTCAGGCATATGTATACATATTCTCTCATGCAAAACCATTTAATTGTCAATTTTATTTGACTTCAACTCACTTAAAACTAATGAGATAAAGTTAATTTGAAGTCATTAAGTATTCAATGCTAGATGACAGTCTAGTTTTAGTTGTTGCTAGGTAGACATGTGAAGAAACTAGGGAGGCTTTAGAGATAAAGATGGATGCTTAAAGGATGAGAAATATGCATACGTAGAAGAATGAGTCAAAGAATTTGTTTTTTTAACTTAGTGTCTAAGATCTTCCTGTTCTTAAAGATCATCATTTATAATACATTTTACAGGCAAAGAGAATTTTTGTTTTCTGAACCTGAAGAGAACCAAAGTAGTTAAATTAATTTTAATGGACCTTAAGCTTGTTATATTTGATAAAATTTCAGAATTAGGATCTGTGCTTCCAGGAATTGGGGAACTAACATTTGTGACAAGAGGCCAGTGATTCTGATGCAGCAGTGGTGTTCCATTCGTTGAGAAACACCAGGGAAGAGGGAAGGCGGAACTAGGGAATAACACTGCTTGTACTATTTCAAGGACTTGAAGAACTTGAAGTTGGATTTGAACTAAGGTATGTGGGAGTCCAACTTCTTAGAATTTTGTAAATAAGTTTTATTTTTTATTTTTATTTTTTTGGTACTAGGGATTGACTCAGGGGTGCTTAACCACTGAGCCACATCCCCCATCCTTTTTTTGTATTTTATTTGGAGGTACAGTCTCACCCAGTTGCTTAGGGCCTCGCTGAGTTGCTAAGGCTACCTGTGAACTCTTGATCCTCCTGCCTCAGCCTCCCAAGCTCCTGGAATTACCTACACTGTGCCCAGCAGAAGTTTTATTTTTTGAGAACTTTTTGGCACTTTCTCTAGAAGGATTGCTGGAGCAGGCTAAGGAGTCACTTTTTCAGGACAATTTCAGGAAGAAAGCAAACACTACATCTCCAAGGATTTGGAGTGAAGCTGCTGCAACTGATTTCTTTTGACCTTGTCCAGTTTTAAGTACTTTTAAATTTGGTTACATAAGTTTCTAAAGATTTGATGACACAGTTTCTTGAGGTAGTCTCAAGTCACTTTCATTCCTTTTTTGTCTTTCATGTGCAAACTTTGATAGAAATGGAAATATTACATAAACTTTTCTTTTTTAAAAAAATATTTTTTAGTTGTTGACGGACCTTTATTTATTTTATGTGGTGCTGAGGATTGAACCCAGTGCTTCACATGTGCTAGGCAAACGTTCCTCCACTGAGCCACAACCTCAGCCCTACATCAACCTTTCTTAGAACAATTAGATCCTAGTATCTCCAATCTGAAAATCCAGAACCCCAAATGCTCCAAAAATCAAAATTTTTAGAGCACCTGACATGATACCACAAGTGAAAAGTTGTTGTACATCTTACCTCATGTGATGGGACACAGTCAAAAAAGATGCACCAAAAATGTCACATTGCCTTTAGGGCAACATGTGTAAAGTGTATATGAAACAAATGTCATGTTTTAACTTGAGTCACATCACTGAGATATCTCATATAAATATGCAAGTGATCCAAAATCCAAAACATTCCAAAATTTGAAACAGTTGTAGTCCCAAGCATTTCAAATGAAGAATACCAACCTGCACAATACTTTCTTCTGAAAATTTTATTTTAGTACAGTACCACATAGTTGTGAATATTAGTACTTCAGCTAAAAGTAGTTTGTTTAAAATATATATTTCTCATTATGAATATAAAGGGCATCATAATGTTTAAAGACTACAAAACCTAGAAGAAAAACCTGGGTAAAAATCCATAATTCCATCACATGAATGCAATGAACATTAGCATTTTTGTATATTTTCTTCTAGGATTTTAAACCACATACAGTGGGCCCTTCATATCTGTGGATTCAACAAACTTCTGATATAAATATTTGGGAAAAATGGCATCTATACTGAATACATACAGACGTTTCTGGTTCTTACTCTCTCTATACAATATAGTATAACACCTGTTTACATAGCATTTACATTGTATTAGGTATTACAAGATCATTAGGTATATATGATTTGTTAAACTAGATGAGAGGATGAACATAAGTTTTACAACACCATTTTCCCTAAGGGAATTGAGCAGCCTCAGATTTTGGTATCTGCAGGGAGTTCTAGAACCAAAATACTGAGGGACAACTGTAGTTAATATCATAGAGCATATGTACTTTGAATCTGTTTTTTTAAATTTAAAATATAAATATTTTTCTATGTTAAATAGCCTTAACAACTTAATTACAAACATCTGCCTAGTAGTTCTACTAACGTTACTATTACCTAAGTTGGTCATTATGGTTGAATGTTTAGGCTTATAATAAAATATTAAAACAGTGGTTTATAATTTCATTGGATTAAAATATGGACTTTTATTTTGGAGTGACAATATTAATATAGTCAATCTCATATTGCAGACCTAAAGTGATTGATTTGATGGTATTGTGAAAGGGGGAATTATAATAAGGCCTTTCTATGCAAATTATATTTTATAGAAGTTATCCTATTAAAAGTCACCTTTCTTTAGCAGACAGCAAACAGACCTTTGGTGTTCCAGTATGATCCATTTAAAATGTTTTTTTTTCCTTCATTTTTACCTTTATTTTTATGTGGTGTTGAGGACTGAACCCAGTGCCTCCTGTGTGCTAGGCAAGTGCTCTACCACTGAGCTACAACCCCAGCCCCCAGGATGATCCATTTTTATCATTCCATAATAATTCTATTAAATGCCACTTGACCAACATTTCCTGGCTTCAGTCTTTAGTTTCAGATTGATAAATCACGGTTCATGACAAGAACAAATACAGCAAGTCTTTACATATTCATGTGTTACTTGTCAGAAGTGAGTCTGTTTCTGTATCTGTTAAAGGAAATGGTGATCTCTGAGAGGTACAGGGAAATAAACACCCAAGGGAGACAACAGAAATAAGACTCCCCAAACCAGCAGAAAAGCTGATTAGCATTATGTTTGTGGGTTCTGGGTAAATTCAGCTTTTAAATGTTAGCTAGTCACTAACACCAGAAATTCTTCTTTAAATGCATTCATTTTCCTGTGTGTAGCATTATTCTCCCCCAGGTTTATTCAACAGTGCAGTCTCAGTGAACTCAGAATGCTTGGCATTGCTGCTGTGTGCAATAAAGAAATAAGATTTGGAAGTTGCTGTTTTTCTCTTTCAAAGTGAGAATGCAGTGTCCTGAGGCTTAGAGACACTTGGCAGTCTGAGGAGAATGAGAGGTGGTGGAAGGTCAGCAGGTTGTTGAGGGCAGAAGTTTATAGGAGCAGAGCACAAATGCACTGCACCAACTTCAGGTTGAAAGTGCATTTAAGTTTTTAAAAATGTACATTAAATATACAATTTCTTATTTAATATTTGCATTAAACGAGAGGAGGTTAGGTCTCTGGAGTTTTAGGGACCAGCATGTGGCTATAGATATGCCCATTTCTACAGGAGGAACCAGACATGGTCATCTCCTGTGTAGTTACAAACACGACCTGGAAAGGACAACTCTTAAAAAAAGAGAAAGAAAAAGGAAGCAGTAAAGTTCACAGTAGCAAGTGTCCCAAAAGGAAAAGCGAATATGAAACTAAATTGTGTCAGGAGAAATCCTTTCAGTGTGCTGCAGTGGTTCATTCGCCGTTTAAATCCACCCACCCCCATCGGCAGTGAAAATCATCGTGTTACAGGACCACTGCTTTATTTATGCTGCAGATTCCTCGTTTAATTCGGCGAAGAAAGCACATGACGGGGATACGACTTTTCAATCGCGGTGTTTAACAAGCTGCGTTGTGGAAAGCAAGCTCCCCGCAAACCCTCATTCCAACCCGCTGAGGCCACACAGAAAGAGCGAAATAAGTAGAGGCGGCTCTGATGAGGAGTCAACTCTAATCCCTGCTGTAGATTCATCCGAGACATTCAAGAAAGGCATCTTAAGAAAAAAACTTTGTTGGTAGATGTGGCCTCTGATTCCCCCGCGAGGCTCCAGGCCGGGTCTTGGAGCCCGCCCTCGAGGGGAATGTCCCCAACTCGCGTCGGTACCTTTTCGGCCTGGGAATTTCCAGTGTGCGGAAAAAAATCCACAGACCTAGTCCTGGCTGCCCCCTCCCGCCTCCCCTGGCCCTGTGTGCCCACGCAGAGGATGGAACCAGAGCAGGACCCGGTAGCCCGCGCCTCGCTCCCCGCCCCCACTGCCCGCTCTAGTGCGGAGCCCAAGGCGAACCCTATAAAGGGGGCCGGGGACTCGGCAGCCTCCTGCTGCCACGAGGTCAGACGGCGAGCTGGTAGAGGAAAAGGCGGCTCCGCTGCTCCTTATCATGTAACCTCAAAAGGAAACTGATCATCTTTTTCATGCTCTCACGTACTTGCTTTATTATCGCTGATTACAGCTGGAAACAATTGATTTGCTTTTACGTATTTGTAGACTTGACTCTTCAAACACAAAGGTATATTTTTATTGTTTGATATTTAGGATGAAAAAGTGTCTTAAAATGCTAAGTTCCCCCTCCCTATATTCTTTCCTTGGGAGTCACTTTCTGATGTTTGAGTAATAATATTTGCTCTGGGGAAAAGTATTGGGGGCCAGGTTTTTTTTTTTTTTTGGCGGGGTGGGGGGATCCGGGCTGATTTTATAGTTGTTAATAGCGTGAATGGTGTCTGTTTACCTTAAAGGCTCGGGAGGGACTAAGATGCTGATAGTGCCGGTGATAGGCCAGGTGGCGAAGGCTGCCTGAATCTTATGTAAATAGTTTAGCCTTAGTCTGTGAGGTGGACCTGCCGATGCCACAAGGCAGAAATCTCCCAGGTCGTTTGATGTGTGGCTTTAGAGGTATCCTGTTCCACACGGGGCAGCCATGTCACTGTGTTTTTATGGAAAAATATACCTGAGTATATAGAAATAGTTTGTAGTTTGCCCTCAAAAATTCTTATATTCTATAAAATTAAAATGTATGAATACGTTTTGTGAATGAGGGAAATGTGAAATGTGATGACTTGGCTGGATCACCTGGTTCATGACAATCTGTATAAAGTATTTTAAGGATTTTTATCCAAATCAAATCATGATTCAATATAGCATGAATTAAGATTTCTCTTCACAGGGATAGAAAACTGGTTGAAGTGGGTGAGGGGGTTGTCCCAAGGAGGATGACATTTATTATGTAAATTTTAGTGCTTGGTTATGTATCTCTCTATATAAACCCTCAATTTGAAACTGGCATCCAAAGAAATACATTATCTGGCTGAGTGGAATATTTTTTTGCTTCTCTTAGTTAGACAGTAGGTTGTTCCACAGTAAAAGGAGAGTAAAGTTTCCACTCTCAGTATTCCTTGATAGAGGAGCGAGTCAGCCACAGGATTATCTAAATATGCAGGTAACCCTGAAGTCTTTTTATTAGCTTCAGAACAAGGTGTGATCCAGCAGTGGCTCCACCATCTCTTCAGCATCAGACACAGTTGGGCAGGTGCAGGTGAGGTGCCCAGGGTGGAAGTCCATCTGGGCACAGTTAGCACATGAAGCCAGTGCACAGCACAGCACGTTGACCACTTGGCATTCTTTCTAGTGTGGAGGTGAGGACCACTGTTAGCACAAGTGAGTTGTTCCCACAAGGACTTTTCCTCACTAAGGGAAGGGAGGCAAACTCTTGTCTTTGTACTTTGTCATGAAACAGGTCCTGCTTTCAGAAATCAAAAGACACTTTCCAAGAAGCTACAGATACCTGACAACATTACTAAGGGGAAGATTTTCTAATTTTTCTAACATCAACCATGAATTGATCCTGAAAAAAAAATTACTTTTGGCTCTTAACTTGACACTGATTTGGTGGCCTCTTGATTATTTTCTCCTCAGGTTAATAGGAAGATCATGAGGGGCAGGCTGAACTTCACCTTTTGACTTCTGTGGCCTGATGCTGAACTCCCAAGGGTGAGAAGAGCAGATATGTCTAACCAAGGAGGATCTAAGTGTCACTCAGGTCTTGGCTGATGAAGTCAAAATGGGGAGTGGGATTCTTTCTAAGGGTTCTAAGATTCTTGTCTTCTTAACCAATTTTTGAAGTTGTTTCAAAACTATTATGAATTTTACTCATAGGCATGTTATTATGATTTCTTGTGAACTAAAATTTTTTGGTGGTTTAGCATTTTTTAAACAAATTTGTTGAATTTCCATTCTTTTCATGGGAGGAGCATATGAACACTTCTAAGAGGGGAATTCAGCTCTCTGCTGACCAAGTTTCAGGGTTAGGTAATTTTTAACAGGCTCTAAAAGCATCATACTCTCAGGTTTTGGTGAAGAGGCTCATTAAAGCTAGCGTATGTGGTTTCTGATTAAAGTACTTCCTGTTCCTTTAATTTGGAGCTCTCTGTGAGGTAAAACATTTTCCTTAGTGGTGAAAATTATCTTACTGTTCCTGAAGGAGTTAGTGGACTGGGAATTAACAGGCGTTTGTAAACACTTGTTTTAGGAGTTGACCAACAAGGGTGCCTTTAGCCTTTGAGGGAAGTGTAATTAGCCTTATTCTATAGGTGAGGAAACTGAGGCTCATGAGGATTGAGCAATTTGCTCAGGGTTCTTCAGGTAGTAAGTGGCAGAGGCCTGATTTGCCACCAGGCCACTGAGATATTAGTAAGGGTATAATAGAGAGAGGTCTGCTCTTCCTAGGGTCCTGAATTACTTAGTCCCCCTTCCCCAACTCACACATTTGACCACCACCTCCTCCCTGTTCATAGTTAACTACTAAAGTTTTAGTTGATAACTGCCATGACCCTCTGTGTTTTAAGAAGACTACTGGAAAATGCCTCAGAACTCAGAACAAAGCTATATGGAGTGGCTGGGCTAATATTTTGGAGAGAGGCAGCCTTTTACTTAAGAAGCCATTTTTAGAAACAGCTAGGAATATAAAGAAGGGGGTGTTGTGCTACTCATTTTTCTTGCTTCAGGCAGGACCTTTTTTTCCAAGTTGGAAAGCGAAATGTTGGAGCATTCTAAGTCACAGCTCTGGTGAAGAGTCCACAGCAACCCATTCACCTATTCCAAACCATCCCTGTAAGAGCAGGGATCAGTTAATTAACTACCTGAAGGAACTTAATTAACTTTTTCCAGAGGTAGCTCCCAGGATAGTAATTTGCATGCTTTAGGTCTCTGGTGATTTTTAAGAAATCTCCTATGATCCCTGTATTTCCTGTATGCTCTATAGGAACTAGATTCATTTGAGAGGAATAATAAGTAAATCTGCTTGGATGATTAAAAATAAAATGCTTTGAATTAAGGAAGAGTTTTCATTTTTATCTTTTTTTTTTTTTTAAACAATACTGGAGATTGAACCCTGGGTTGTTCTACCACTGAACTATATCTCCAGCCCTTTTATTGTTTTGAGTCAGGATCTACCTAAGTTGACCAGACTGTCTTTAATCTTGTGATCCTTCTGCCTCTAAAGTAGCTGGGATTATAGGTGTATGTTACTGTACCCAGCTTTATATTTGTTTTTAAGGCAGTATTTCTCAATTATTGTGAATAGAATCATCTAGGGATCTTGCTAAACTATAGACTCTGTTTCAGCAGGTCTGGGGAGGAGCTTGATTTAGCCTTTTAACAAGCCCTAGGTGATGCCGATGTTGCAGGTCCAATGTACACACTTTGAGTAGTAAATTACAAAGTCCCTTACATATCTGTTAATAAGAAAAATTATGCAGTTTTTCTATAAGATCAGATTTGTGAAAATAGATTCTGTCATGGTTATGTTAAACATAGTAATACTACATTCTCTATTCATGATGCCAAATATCTGAATTAGAATGATCAAAATTCTGTTAAAAACCTAGATGCTATATCTATACAATGCTAAACCTCCAGATATTTGGATATAGGAGAAATGAATTTCTTTTTTTTTTGTTCAAGTTTAGCAGTGTTCAGATACTTTTAATACTGATATGAGACTTTTGGACACATTCTAGTATGTGAGTAGGATATGTGCACCCTCAGTCCTCTGATTATTTCAGTCGTATTTGCTATTTGTATAGCACCCATCTTATAGAGTAGCTCATACTGTAAATCATGTATTCTCAAAGAGGGTGATGTTGCCCCCAAAAGGCAAATATTGGTTCTTGGGGGAAAGAATCTTAAGGTAACTCTAGTGGTTTGTGAGTCTGCATGGCACAAAAAATGGATACACAGTATATCAGTGCAGTTAAACTTTTCCTCAAGGGACACTTAGGGGAAAAAAATGTGTAAAAACGTTCCTGAGGGAGTATGATAACCAAAGAAAGGCTACTCTTAATGCTCTACATGTACTTCTTCAATTGATATAAAACATTTTTGTCTGGTCTGTTGTGTTTTTATGTCTTGCTTTGTGTCTAATCATTGCCATCAATTTTAAAAATACTGGCTTCCAGAGGAAAAACAATTACTTTTTTCTTTTATTTCTTTATTTGAGGAAAAAAAATTTTCTATTATGTTCTTAAATGTTTTAAATATGTATTTTAAATTGTGGTAGACAACATAAAAGTTTCCATCTTAACTATTTTTGAGTGTCTATTTCAGTAGCATTGAGTACTTTCACAATACTTTGTAACCATTATCAGCTTTCATCTCCAGAACCTTTCATCTTCCCAAATTGAAACTCATATTGATTTAACAGTAATTCCCCATTCCTTTCCCCCCTCCAGCTCTGGCGACCTCTATTCTATTTTTGGTCTCCATGAACTCATGGCTGTAGGAACCTCATATAAGTTAGATCATAAGTTCTTTTGTGACCAGTTTATTTCACATAGCATGTTTTCATGGTTCTTTAATGTTGTAACATATATCACAATTTCCTTCCTTTTTAAGGCTGAATAAGATTCCTCTGTGTGCATACATGTGTGTGTTTGTGTGTATGTGTGCAAGTGCCACATTTTTTTTTTTGTCTTCCCATTTATCAGTGGATACTGGATTGCCTCTACCTTTTGGCTATTATGAATTATGCTGCTATGAATATGTGCATATAAATATCTGCTTGAGTTTTTCCTTTCAGTACTTTTGAATATATGACCAGAAGTCAATTGCTGGATAATGGTGATTCTATGTTTAATTTTTTGAGGAATTGCCATATCATTTTCCACAATGGTTTCACAGTGTTTCTTTTTAACTCAGTTTGTACAGTGCTTGGCAGAGTGTGGTGAATAAGTGCACACCACAAATATGACAGAAAATAATACAAAGTTCAGAGTAAATAATTTGCTGAGTGATTCAGTAAGACAGCTATTAAAACAAAGCAACCTTCCCTACACATGCACTCTTGTCTGTCCACACACTTCAGTGCACACACTTAGACATGAGTGCATAGTTGGAGATAATTCCTTTGAGAATCATTGAGGTAATGCATTTAGATTCCGTATGGGTCAGATCCTCTTGTAAATTTGGACCACTTTCCATGAAATTCCATATTTAAAGAAACCCAGAAGGCTTGCCAGAGGTTCAAAAGGGGCAGAGCTACACAGGTGACCCACAGTTATGGGGATTAGGATTTGTGAATGAAGATGAACCAGTAAACCTTGATACGGATTGTGTGAGTTCTGATTTTGTCCATGCTCCTTTTCTCCACTCCCATTCCCTCATCCCTGCAGTGTTGCACTGCAGAATCCATGAATTTTGGTTGAATAAATAATCCATAATGTGCAACAAAAGTGAAAGAATGATTTATTTTCTAATCACAGTAGCTGTGAAAAGCTACTATGAAGGCTATAAGAACTTTCTATTTAGTATCTCTGATAAGGGCAAAGGAGGTAGATTTAATTTAAGGTGGAAGACAAGAATTGGCGGAAACTGAAAGTGATGGGCCAGGCTTCTGAATTTAGCCTTGGAATCTCTAGTGTCATGACAGATGAACTAGTGTCTGGAAGATGGCAGAGGCTGATGTGTCAGGACCTTCCCAGCCCTGCTGTTCTGTGCTAATGTTTTATATCTTTTAAACAGCCAGTGGAAACAATTTTGTTTGTTTACATGTGGTGTTGAACAGCATCCAGCATGAAGATAAGGGATTCTTAAACACAACACTCATTTAAAATCTAGGGCATGGTGACAGATTGCAGCCAGGGTTTGTAACAGGCAGGAGGTGGAATGCGTGGGGATAATAGTGTTAAAGGACACCCTCTCTTTACACCACATCTGATTTCTTTTTGTCAATTCTCAAATTTTATGGTACTTCCTTTTTTGGGGGGAGCCTCTCTTTAAATTGCAAATAGCCTTTAGGAGAGATTTCTGTTTATGTCTTGCTGTGATGAGATTTTGAGATCCCTTCTTGAAGTTTATCTGGCAGAGGAGGACACAGAGATTGCCCTATCAGATTGCAGATAAAAAAGTGAGATGCAGTGGTGGGAACAGAACAGGGGAATGAATATGAAGATTAAAATCAAACTCATGCCCCCTATTCTCTTTCACCTGGCTTCCTTAGTTCGGTTCCTGGCTCTGCCCCTCTATCCATCTCAAGGTCGTGGAGCAACCTCTTCCTCTCCCTGTTCTGTTTTCAGTCTGGTGCTGGTCCTGCAGATCATTTGCCTGAAATACTTCTCTAAATAATTCCCCTTCTTCATTCCCATGGGCTCCACTCCAGTTCAGCTGTTTATGACCTGTGACCTTGACTGTTGCGTAGTTTCTGTCCTGATCACCTGCACTCACGCAGCTGCTGCTTCTGAGCATGCCTTCACCCTTTTCAGAAACTCTGAATGGCTCCGCATGGCTCCTTGCATGGTCCCTGCAGAGTTCTCAGGCAGTGTCAAGGCCTATGGGATGGGGCTCAAAACTCAACTCCATGATTCTTTCCAAGTTCAGCTGGTGGACTGAAGATGCCAGAATGCTCAAAAATCAAGTATTAAGCATAGTTTTGAAAAATGGATAATTGTCATCATTGGGTCCATACCATGTGCCAGGGGTTGTGCTAGGCATATCACGTACACCATCTGTTTGAACCTACATAATGAATTAAGGCAGTTAAAATAACCATTTTAAAGATGAGAAAACAGGGGCTAGGATTGTAGCTCAGTGGTAGAGTGCTTTCCTAGCATGTGTGAGGCACTGGGTTCGATTCTCAGCACCACATACCAATAAATAATTAAAGGTTCATCAATAACTAATAAAAACATTTTTAAAACAAGAGGAAAAAACATAGACCTAGAGAAGTTAATTAAAGGTAGGTTATTAAGTAAAATGAGCTAGTGTATGAATGCAAGTTTGATTTCGGTGCACCATATTTTTAGCTGGGTTTGGTGGTACACACCTGTAAACCCAGAGAGGCTGAGGCAGGAGGATCACAAGTTCAAGGCCAGTCTCAGCAACTTAGTGAGACCCTGTCTCAAAATAAAAATAAAAAGGACTGGGGATGTATTCAGTGGTAAAAACCCCTTGGTTCAAATTCCAATTACCAAAACCATACCAAACCAAACCCCAACCAATCAACAAATCAAACAAACAAAAACCAAAACCCAACAGAAATAGCACCATGTTCAAGTAAGGGATGAAGTATAACATGATAAGAATTGTAGCTTAGATAAAAGTTTATGGCAAGAATTTATGTTGTGTTTTGGAAGATCATTCATAAGGTCTGCATGTAAGGAATAGATGAGGTACTGTGGCGTTCAGTATTAGTGTGTTGGAGCTGTCATGGCACAGTACCCCTCCCCACTGGGTGACTTAACAAGAAATTATTTTCTCACTGTTCAGAAGACTGGAAGTCCAAAATCAAGGTGCCAGCAGGTTTCATGTCTCCTGAGCTGCCCCTCTAATTGACATATACATGGCCATCTTCTCATTATGTCCTCACATGGCCTTTTCTCTGTGCACATGTATCCATGATGGCTCTTCCTTTTCTTTTGACAACAGAGTTGAATTTGAGTTCAGTCTAATCTAATTAATTAAATTAATTAATTAGTTAATTTGCAGTGCTAGGGATTGAACCCAGGGCCTTGTGCTTGCCAGGCAAGCACTCTACCAACTGAGCTATATCCCCAACCTAAGCTTCATTTTAAATTAATTACCTCTTTAAAGTCACATTCTGATGTATTGGGGGTTAGGGCTTCAACATATACGTTGTTTTGGGGGTTACAGTTCCTTCTGTAACTGGTAAGTTTGATATGGCTGGATTTTAGAGGATGTGCAAATCAGGGATGAGGGTTTAGTTTCAATATGGGAGGTAATAGGGTCTAATTGTGGTCGAGCAGAAACAATGTTTTCCTAAACTTGCAGCTACTCTTAAATGTAATTTTAGAATGGATTCTAAGGGGTGAATGGGACCACTTCCGAAAAAGAACTATTAAGACTTTTCTATCATGAAGGAGTAAAGGAGCAGAAAAAGTCAAATCTTTTAATCTTTTAGAGACTTCTGGAAGAGTGAAGGTAATCTTTTTGTGGGGGTACAGGACCAAAGAGTGAGTATGGTCAGTTTGGTTTTAGACCTGTCAATTATACTTTGGTCAACATGGGATAAGAATTTAGAGAAGAGGCCAGGGTTAGGATTGGGCATTTGGAGTCTTTGCCCTGGTAAGAGTTGAGCCTGTGTGAGTGGGTAACATTGCTCAGAGTTCAAAAAGGACCAGAGACAAGGATTCTCAGGCCTTGAACATCTTTGTTGTTGCATAGGTTTGGAAGATGGTAGGGAGGCTTTTGAGGACCTATCTAAAACAGCAACTCTGACTTTCTTCTTTACCTTGATGTTTCTTTTCATAGCACATTATTATAACCGTCACTGTATTGTATGTTATAATATATAGCTATTTGCTTATTGATTATTTGATTCTTTCCTATAAAATGCAGGTTCCATGGGGGCATAAACTGCTTCTCTCTTCAGTACTGTACTCCTACAACCTAGAGAAGTGTTTATTATTCAATGAATCTATGAATAGGTGAATTTTTTTTAATCAACATAATTTAAGTTGATGACAATTACATTTCCAGATATTGCCTTTTTATCTTTTCTTCAAGTAAAAGTTTGTTCTTTTAACAAATGCCTTTTGGTAAATGACTGCGCGGTCACAGGTATCTGAGAATCCAGAATATCCTACCTGAAAACTTAGTTTTGTTTGGGTTTTCCTCCAGCTTCTGCCTTCTCCAGATTAAGATCATCCAGTCTCTTTGCTATAGCATTTCTTTTTTTCCCCACATTTTTATTGGTGCATTATATCCATGATGGGGGTTTTGTTGTTACAGATTCATACATGCACACAATATAATGACATAATTTGGCCAGTGTAGCTCCTCAGCAATTCCCCCTCCCTCTCCCTTCCTCCTTCTGCTCTATAGCATTTCTTGGTAAGGAGGTAGATGTGACTCTGAGAATTCAGGCATTTTGGCAATCTGGTTACTCTTAGTTCATCTGTTTGCATCTACATATTTTGTTGTCATTTTCATAGAAGGTTATTTCTCAGGTCTCTTCTGCTTTAACACACCATACCTATGTTTAAAGACTCCCATCTCATGGTACCTGTGTGGATGCTGGCAGTCCATGCAAACCTGAGAGCTCTTTTCATGACCGTTTTCCATACTTTTTCCTGGGATAGGATTGTCATAATTACAACCTTAGGATAGGCATAAACCAGGTCTTCTCCCTGAGGAATCATCATCAAAGGGAAGTCTGAATCTACTTGTGTTTCATGTAGGAAAGACCTATCACATCTGACTTGTCTCTTCCAGTAGTCCAAGTGGTGTAAATAACCCTAGAATTATTGGGTAAAGTAATTTAAAGCATTTCTCCAATACATGGGGAATTCCTCCTTAAAGGACTATCAAAGTCACTGAAGAAATGTTTTCAAGGGCCACAGACCATTTTGAAAACTATAGTGGCTGGACAGCACTCTCTGATGGGAGCATGTCATCCCCATGGGGCATGCTGGAAAGAAAGGGGTTGAGTGTGAGTGATCAAGGATTCTGAATTTTGAACACTTAATACTGAATGGCAACTTTTTTTGTTTCTGTCCTCTACGCTTCACCACAGGATTGCTTTTTGGTCTCCCAGATCTGTTTGTCAGAGTTTTGTGGAACTTTTATCCTATGTAGGATGAGTGGGCTGACAGAAAGAAGATACTCTCTAGGCAACAGGAGAAGCTGGTAAAATTCAGGAAGAAATTAAGGGGTGAAATTTTGAACATGATTGTTGGAAGTAGAGAAAGGTTGAGAGAGAGGAGAACCTGTTTGCTAACCCTCATTGCCAGCTTAGTACATCTTTAGAACTGTTCATTATAATGGTTTTCTGACTTGTAGATTCAATAATTATCAATTTTTAAAAAAATACATTGGTCTCCTTTCTAACCAGTTTGGTTGCACAAATGTAGAAGTCCTCTGGGGGTAGAAACACTATACAGACACAAGGTATAACTAAGAGGCTTTGTCCAGTCTGTGATCTATCCTTTCTGCTTCCCATACCAGCAGATACACAATGGTTATAATTTATGGAATTAACATTAGGTTTGTAGAATGTGTCAAATACATTACATACAATGCACATTATTTCATCTAATTTTAGCAATTTGATTTAGATGGTAGCATCTCAATTTATAGGTGAGTAAAATGAGGCTCAGAGATTAAGGGACTTGCCCAAGGTCACACAACTGGTAATTATTAGAGCTGTTGCTTGAAGCAGGGGTTGGCAGACTTTTTCTGTAATGAGCCAAGAAGTAAATTTATTTTAGGTTTTTTGGCCCAAGAGATAAGGTGGAGGATATCATGTAGGCACTTATTTAGCCATTTATGACTCACTTGATCACTTATGTAAACACTTAAAATGTAAGCATTAAAAAATGCAAAAACCATTCTTAGGTGATAAGTTGCCCAACAGGCTGGATCTGGCCTGTAGGTGGTAGTTGCCAACTCCTGGCCTAAAGTATCCTGAAAATTTAAGCAAAAACAGTTTTCGGGAGAGGAGGCATTTGTTCAAATGAATAATTACCATTAACTGTGTATTAATTTGCATAGTTGTTTAGTAAGAGAGTACAGATTTCTTCATGAATTATTTTCAATGTTAAATTATCTTTGGATCATAACATTTTCCCCATTTGTAACTGTGCATATTTGTTTTATTTTATCTGCTACTTTGGCGTTGAGGTTGGTAAGATTTCATAACTGTGTGTTTCACTTCAATCTTTGACCATTCTCCCAGTTATTACTTAACACTAGAGATAGGTATGTATAAGTTATCTAACATAGCATTCAGTGTATGGACTTTCAGTAGTGATATTAGTATTAACATTATAAGTATGCCAAAGTATATATTATATTGTGGATCTATACTTTTTATTGTTTTGTTAGTGATGATGTCTATTTTGCATAGGATCTAGGCCATTTTCTATTTTTCTGCTCTTAAACATTTTTATAATTGGTCTTTTTCTATCTGACATATACTATTGCCCTTCTGATAGAAATCCAGAATAAATCTCTGTAGACTAAAGTCAAAGATAACAAAAAATCTACCCCAAACCAAAAATTTCAAATTTTAAATTTTGAATTGAAAGTCCTTCTAGATAAGAAGGTTATTTATATAAAAAAATCAAAGTTATAGAATTAAAATTCTTTTTGAAAAGATGTGGCAATAAGGCATTCATGTTTTTATATAAGGAATGAAATTATATGATTATTCTTCATCTATTTTGACAGATGTTATCTGTGTTTAAAGGGAAAAGGGATAGGAGGTATGAATGTTTTGAAAAACATGAATCAGTGTGTAAATCCGTCCAATAAACATGTTTGTTAAGCAACTCCATAGTGAAGATTTATAAGTGCAATATTCCATTTCTATATTAATGAGTCAGTGAGTTCAATTTAACCTTTTCTTCTGTCTCGGACAGTAGAAATAGAGATGGGGAAGAGAGGAAGTTTCCAGAGCCAGGTATTCAACAATGAATAGTCCAATCTGGAACTTTTTAGTTGGACAATATAACACTGTCTACATTCTGTCATTAAAAAATATTTAAATCTTTGTTTACCATTTAAATAACTATATTTCTTAAACTAGAAAAATGTTTAGTGAGAAAAACTATTGTTTTACATTTTTACAAATTCTAATATCTATTTGTACAGAAGAGAGATTCTTATGTTTGTTTCTGCATTTAGCTTGTTGTTTTGGAGAAATACATGAGAATGATGTTGCTTTATAGAAATATGTAGTTGGAAAAAAGAAACATTTTAATAGCTTTTCAGATAATTTAGGCAGTCTTTAACATTTGTTAGTTGGCCTTCCATCAAAATCAACTTAAAGGAGGAGAGATTTATTTGGGCTCTAGTCATGGTCATCTAACTCTTGTTTCTGGACTGTGGTGAGGCAGATCATCATGGCTAGGAGTGTGTGAAAGAGCAGAGGTGCTGCTCACCTCCTGCTTAAGAAGGAGGGTGTGGGGAAGGGAGAGCCTGGGGGCAAGAGGTAAAGTTCCCAAGGGCATGCCCCCAAGAACCCACTTCCTTCAACTAGGTCTTACCTCCTACAGTTTCCACTACCTCGCATTAGTCTAGGCAGCTGTGAATCCTTCAATGGATTAATCCATTGCTGAGGTTAGTACCTTCATGATCTAATCATTGCTTAAAACCCCGCCTCTGAACATTGCTGCAGTGGGCACCAAACTTTAAACACATGAGCCTTGGAATATTTCAGATCCAGACAACATTTCTATATTCTCCCTTTATCTCTGGGGGATATATTCTAAGACCCCCAGTGGATATCTGAAACTACAAATAGTGCTGAACCTTATATGCACTGTGTTTTCCCTATACATACATACACATGATGAAGTTTAATTTGTAATTAGGAACAGTAAGAAATGAACAACAATAAAATAGGACAATTACAACAATATACTGTAATATAAATTATGTGAATATTGTCTGTCTCTCAAAATATCTTACTGAACTATACTCATCCTTCTTTTTGTTATGAGGTGAGATGATACAAAGCCTGCATGATGAGATGAATGACAGAGGCCTGGTGTCACAGGCTGTTAGGTAAAGGTTACTTGAACACAGGCGTCATGATACTGATATAACCATTGATGTGAAAACCCAGATGGCTACTAAGTGATTAAGAGTGGACAGTGGATACAGTAGGATACGCTAGACAAAGGCAAGATTCATGTCCAGGATGGGACACAAGGTGCAGATCAAGATTTCATCACACTACGCAGAATGGTGCACAATTTAAAACTCACGAATTGTTTATTTTTGGAATTTTCCATGTAATATTTCCAGACCATGGCTTAGTGTGAGTAACTGCAGAACATGAAACTGCAGATAAGCGTGGGAAATGGCTACTGTGTGCTAGTTATTTAAAGGATGGATGCAATGTGGGATCTGAAACCGTACCAATGAACTTTTTATACACTGACCCATTTAAATTCATTGGTCCCTATTGCCCTTTGAATGGATATTTTACCCTGTGTGATTTCATAATGTGTTGCTTTGTTCATTTAGAAAATATTAGTTAAATGAGTCCTATACATTTTCCAAGCGATGCCATATGTCATTATGTAATATAAAAAAATCACATTTGTGAATAGCATCATCACAGGTCTCATCAAAAAGTCTTCAAGTATTGAGCAACTGTCAAGCTCAGGATGTCTGATAGAAGTTTCCCAAAATTCATTTCATTCATAATATTTGTTTGGAAATTTCAATTTTATCATTGGCAACAAATATTTGCATTAGCTATTTTCCTTGAGATAACAGGCTTACTTTGTTCATTAAAATTTTTTTTTTGCCAAATACCAAAGTCTGAATATTCTGTCAGTCAAGTAAAATTGGTGTGCCATGGCAAACAGTGATTAGCTCAGCTCACAGCTCGTGTTTGATTAGAACAAATGGCTAAGCCATGTTGTTCAGTCTAACACAGGCTTATACTTCAGTGTGCAGCACAAACTTCTCTGTATATTTCCCATTGTGCCACATAGAATAGTAAAATGATGTACATTTCAAGGGTCAAGATTTATTGTTTTTCTTGTTTTTGTTTTTGTGATACTGGGGATTAAGCCCAGAGTCTTACACATACTTGGCAGGTACAGTACTATTGAGCTACATTCCCAGTCCAAGGGTCAAGATTTAATAAAATTAATAATCATAGTTTCATCTTGAACTTCGTTAAAATAAAACTGGTTTTAAAAAAAATAATTCTGCAAGTAGGGCTGGGATGTAGCTCAGTGGCAAAACATCTGCCTTGCATTTGCAAAACCCTGGGTTTGACCCTCAGTTCCAAAAAAGACAAAAACAAACAAACAAACAAACAAAAATCCACCAAAAACAAAAAAAAGATAAAAAAATTCTGCATGTGAGTGGTGGTGAAGAATATAGTTCTTTTTGCTGCCCTGTCTTGATTTGTTCTGAGGCACCAGCAGCTTTGCTGATAATTGCTTTTGTACCATCATTGTACCTGTCAATGTACTTGTTCGAGGATAAATGACGAGATTCAAAGAAGTTATTGTACACTTTGAACATTTCAGTACACCTTGTGTTTGTTGTCAAGCATTCATATAAAAGATTGGATAATTAGCTGGTACTGATACCAGAGGAATATAACCATCATAGCAAATCTGAACAGTTGTGTAGATTTGTCCTTAAGTGTAATTCAGCAGACAGGATCCATTTGCAGTTAAATCTTTAATTCAGTGAGTAACTGTACATTTGGAAGTTGACAATGCTGTGATTTCTCTTGCTGACTTTTCATCTACAAGACTTCCAGGAAAATAAACTACCAGTCTTTATTGCTTTCTAACCTGTGATGTTCACTTCTCCAGCCACCCAGTATGATAATTCACCCTGTAAAACACAGGCTTTTTCATTTCTTGTGTAAAAAGCTCTTCTTAATAGTTATTAGCTTTTCAAAAGTTTGTTACATTTAATTATAGTTATCTACTGGGGGTGTAGCTCAGTTGCAGAGTTTTTGCCTGATATGCAAAATGCCTTGGGTTCAATACCGAGCCCCCCCTGCAACACTCAATTCCTTTTTTTAGTCTCAAAATAGAGTTACAACTTAACTGGAACCATACAACTATTCAAAATGTTTTATTACATAAAACACAATAAGGTAAATTATTAACAGCTATAAAGCCAAGGGAAAGATAGCATTGCCAATTTTTAGTTCTAATTTAACAGTTTCTTGCAGTCACTTTGGAATAGATTTCTTCTTTTCACAAATGACAAAACTGATATGTCATTTTCATCTCTTTTTAGTGTCTTTTGATATAGACAATACATCTGAGCCTTGAGTAAGTAAGTCTTCTAATCTCTCCTTTTAAAGCCAAAGATCAGACTCCAGCATCAGACAGATAAGAATTTTAATCTCTCTCCACCTATGACGACTTTGGACACATTCTCACCCTTTGTAAATAGTTTTTGTGCATCAGGAATCTAGAAGTGGCACCTGGGGTTCAAGCTCAGGTTTCTCATGAAATTATAATTAGTATTATCTACTGAATCATCTGAAGACTGTGTGGAGTTCAAGGATCCACTTTCAAAGTAGCCATTCAAATGACTGGCAGGTTGGTGCTGTCATTGGCTTCAGTGGACTTTTACAGGCAGTGTCCTGATAACATGGTGGCTTTCTTCCCCATATTGGATTAGAACAATGGGGGTCTTATGTCATTCAACCTAATAGACCAAATCAAGTTTATACCTCAACATTTAAATGAAGCAAAGTATATCTAAATTTTCTTCTTATAGTGATGTCAACAAAACCTATTCCTGACCATGTTGGGGAGAGTTTCTGGGAATTGGGGGTTGTGGTCTTCTCAAACAGTACTACTGTTTTAGTATTTCATGGAAAATTTGTTTATTGTAAAACATAAGCGATTCACTCATTATATTAAGTTCTCCAGAGACCAAGACTTTGTCACTAGATGGGACCCAAGGAGGTCCTCAGAAGGGAAAAGGGGACTTCAAGTCAGGTTCTCTTCTTACACCACAGAAAGGAATTTCAGGGTGTGTGAAAAGAGGCACAAGCAAAGATTTATTCAAGGAAGCAAATAATAGAGTGAAATATGCACTCAAAGGGAGAGGGTGCTGGCACTCAAGAGTGAGACACACTTTTGGGGTCTCAGGTGTCTTTTAAAGGAAACTTCTTAAATGGTGAGCATGAGAAGCATATGAGGGGTGGAAAGGGCCACAGGGAAGATGCACCCTTCTAGGGCATACTCCTAGTGACCCACCTCCTCCAGCTACACCCCACCTGGCTACAGTTATCATCCAGTGAGTCTATTCAAAGTAGGATGGGGTGATTAGGTTACAGCTCTCACAATCCAATCATTTCACCTTCTGCATTAACATAGGCGCTTTTGGGGGACAGGCATATCCAAACAATAACTGGTCTTTGTCTAGAGTTCTTTTAATTGGTCTAAAAAAAAATTCTGTCAACTAACAAAGACTTTCAGTATATCTTAGAGAAGATATAGTAGGGCTTTTAAGAATTCAGGACTGGAGGAAAGCAGGCCTGGGGTGGTGATAGTGAAGTTGAGCACCTTTATGAAGTTTTTAGAATTAAAAGTGACAATCTCTCTTTCCTTTCCTGTTTTTCTCCTTTCTACATATCCTTATTTCTTTTATCCTACCTCAGTTTGAATTTTTTCTTCTTTTTCTTCATCGTGGGGATTTAACCCAGGGCCTTGAACATGCTAGGCAAGCTCCAAGTCACACCCCTGCCCTTTTTATTTTGAGACAGGGATTAGCTAAGCTACTCAGGCTGGCCTCAAACTTGGAATCCTCCTGTGTTAGCCTCCTGAGTAGCTGGGATTACATGTGTGAATCATCATGCCTCCCATTGAATTTTTACATACCAAGTGAAACAATAACTTCAGGGGGAAGATTCATTTTGAAAAACAAAATTGCCTATGAATTTTTTTTTTTTATTTTGAACCAGGGACTGAACTCAGGGGCACTCGGCCACTGAGCCACATCCCCAGCCCTATTTTGTATTTTATTTAGAGACAGGGTCTTACTGAGTTGCTTAGGGCCTCGCTAAGTTGCTGAGGCTGGCTTTGAACTCAAGATCCTCCTGCCTCAGTCTCCAGAGTCTCTGGGATTACAGGTGTGCGCCACCACACCCGGCTTCCTTATGAATTTATTTGAATGGGCACTTAAGTCCTTTATTATACATAAAATAATTAATGTGGAGGAAAAAATCCAAACAAATTTAATTGAGAAAGTCCAGTGCATTGGGATTCTCCAAAGAAACAGAACCCATAGGGCATGTATGTAGATACATAGAGACTTATTATGAAGGATTGGCTGCCACCTATTATGGAGACCAGGAAGTTTTACCCTCTGCTATTTGCGAACTGGAGAACCAGAAAAGCCAGTGGTGTAGTTCTGATACAAGCCCAAAGGCCTGAGAAGCAGGGGATCTGATGACATAATCCTCCACTGGAGTCTCAAGGCCCAAGAATCAGTAGTGCTGATGTCTGAGAGCAGAAAACAGATAACTGAGCTCAAGAAGAGAGATTATACCTTTTTGTTTCATTTTGGCCCTACTAGATTAGATGATGCCTTCTGTATTGGTAAGGTTATCTTCTTTACTCAATGTATTGATTCAATGCTAACAAACACCCTCCTAGACATGCAGAAAAATAATGTTTTACTAGCAGCCTGAGAATCCTTAACCCAGTCAGGTTGACATATAAAATTAACCATCACACTGACATCTCATCTGGAGCATTTTTAAGTGATTTTGCTTCTGAGAACTGTATTTACTAGAGCTTGTATTTTCCATGGATACATTGAGAGTTATTGCTGATTTATTTGTTTATTTATGTTACCAAAAACTGGAGGGAGGGAGAGACAGTAACAAGTTACAGAGTAATGCCACATTTGTGAGAAACAGGGAAATATTTACTTTGGAACTATCCCTACCAGGATCTGATATTTATTAATAATAAGTTACAATCCAAGATCATTGTGTCCTTCCCCACTTCCTAGAACCCAAACATTTTGCTTCTGCTGATTTCCCTTTGATCTGAACTTCACACCCCTGTTCACCTGTTCATGGCCTCAAGCCATGGAGGGACCATTCCCTTTCATTGCCCTTCACCACCAACTATGCCAGACCTATAGATTCTACCCTAGCAATGTGGCCCTACTCTGCTTTCATTTGTTTGCCTCTTTGCTACAGTTTCTAGGGCCAGGGCCAGGGCCAGGTCAGTTCTCTCCTGGGCTATTGCAATCATTTTAAATGGCCACTGGGCCTTCACAGTCTTAAGTCCTGTAAATTGATTCAGTGTCTTAGTGGGACCCTGGGGGTGCTCCATCCAAAGGCACCAACTTATCTTTTACATTTGTCAACATCTTCCCTTTGAGTGTCCTGTAAGGGACTGTAAAGTCTTAGCTGACTTCTCTCCTTAATTCTTTTGCTCCTTCTTCCTACAAAAGCTGTGGCTGAAATCCCTCCCATCCTTTAAGGCCTCTGCAAGTGTCACCTCTTTTGCAAACTGTCCTGGTGACCTCCGTTCTCTGCTCCCAGACAAGTCCGCCTCTCTTTTTAGGCTGCTCACTGAACTTTGTATCCCTCGTGATATTTAATCATCATCGGTTCCTTTTCATATAGTATATGTGTACTTACCTTATCATCCCTACAAGTTATAATGTACTTGAAAGATAGACTTAATCATGCATATTTTTCTCCTGAAAACTTGCATGTTTTCCCCCCTCCTAATTGGACTTCGATACATATTTGTATAAACCCATTGGGGGAAAGTACTGAAGATAGGAAAGGTTCAGATTCCCGTTTATCAAACACAATGTAAAGCTATACAGACAAAAAAAATTACATCTATACATAGACACACATATGTACTTCATTGAGCTAAGATGGCTTTATTGTATTGAGGGCTATAAAAGGGTGGACAATGCTTTTATTCCGGGGCTGCAACTAAAAAAAAAAAAGAAAAAAAAAAAGTTGCAGCTCAGATACTTCGAGGACAGAAAAATGCTTCAACGTCTCTTTGAATTTGGGACCTTGCCTAAAAGAACACTGGCAAACTCCTAACTTTTGAGAAGGGAAAGTGTTCTGAGGCTCCGTACGAGACCCCTTAACTGTGGCAGTGGAGAAGCTCCCTGTGCCAGCGCGCCCCGCTGGGCAGGACCGTGGCACGGGGCTCGCACTCCGGGAACCAGGCCGACCTGTTCCCTCCGTGGCCTTCCCGCCTCCCCTTGAAGGCCCCCGACCCCTGCGTCGCACGCCCTCCTCCTGGGCACCTAGGCCCAGTCGGGGATGGGCGCGCCGAGGGCAGGGCTGGCTCTACACGGGCGGCTGGGGCGAGGGTCCTGGTTCGGGAGGCGGGAGGCGGGAGGCCTGAGGCTGCGCTCGGCCGAGGTTTCCAGGTGAAGGGCTGGAAAACAACCGGTCGGTCTGGGCGGAGCCGGGCGAGCGGAGCGAGGGCGGAGTGCGTATTGCCTCATCCTGTACATTTTACTGGAAACGGCGCATCCGGAGGAGGGGTCGGGAGGAGGCTCCGGCTCCGCCTATGGCCGGGCCGGGCGCGGCCGCCGGTTAAATAGCTGGGAAGCCCGCGGCGCGCCCGTGTCGGGTCGGTCCCTCGCCAGCCACCCCGCGGTCGGAGGCAGCCGTGCGCAGCGAGCCGGTGGCGCAGGTGTCCGGGGAGCTCCGAGCGCCGAGCCCAGGAGCATGATCGTGGACAAGCTGCTGGACGACAGCCGCGGCGGAGAGGGGCTGCTGGACTCGGCCGGCGACTGCGGCCTCATGACCAGCCCGCTCAACCTGGCCTACTTCTACGGCGCGTCGCCGCCCGCCGCTGCCCCGGGCGCCTGCGACGCCAGCTGCTCCTCGTCGGGGCCCTCGGCGCCCGCCTCGCCTGGCTCTGACTCCTCCGATTTCTCCTCCGCCTCGTCCGTGTCCTCCTGCGGGGCCGTGGAGTCCCGGCCGAGAGGCGGCGCCCGCGCCGAGCGCCTGCAAGGTACCCGCCGGCCCCGCTGGGTGCGGCCGCGGAGCCCAGGTTGCTTGGGGTCCACGGGGCTGGGAGGAGAGGGCGGGACTGCCCAATGGGTAGGGCCTTGGCCAGACGGAAGGTGGCCCCCGCGCCTTCCTCAGTGGCAGGATGGCACATTAGCCATCATTTATTAGGCGACTGCTGGATGCCTTGCCCTGAGCTGGGCGACTGACTTCCTTCTATCTCCTTTGACAGTCTGCGAAGTGGGGGCGCCGTCCGTTTGGCCTCAGAGTTTGAAGCACCCAACTAAAGCGCTGACTCAGATTGAACGATATTAGACTGAGATTTCTAGCGCACGCCCTCCTCCTCTCCCTCTCTGCCTAGCCCCTCCACCCCATAATATACTATGTCGAGGTTTGGGGATCTGATATAGGTGTAATTTTCTTGTGGCAATTTTAGTGAAAAACTGCGGCAGAGGATAAGGCTTTGGGAACTGTTAAAAATCATTGACTTATTTCCTCCTAAGCTTGGAAATTTTAAGTAAAAGGACTTTACCATCAAAGAACAGCCCTCTCTTAATCAAGATGTAAACACGAGAAGGTGATCTGAAAAACAACACAAGTTATGCCTTTAGTTTGTAGCGTTGGGGAGTTTCGGAAGCCTGCCCAGAATTTTGTGGTCTTGTATTTCCTTGTGGATAAGCTCTGTCTAGCAAAGAAAGGCATACTGTTTCCTTTCTTCGGTTGTGAATTAGTTCCCTTTCTTAATGAACCGAGTTGCATAATTTGTGTGAAACAGGATGCGCTATGAGTAAAAATTTAACACCTAGATAATCTCAAATGTTTTCTTATTGGCATGATTTTAAAAGAACATCATCTCTTTTCAGTGCTTCCCACTGTTAGCCATTCCTGTTTTGTCTTTTGTTTTAAAAGGTTATTTTTCATCTAAAATAATTTAACAGGGATTTAAGCCACAGTGTGTTAAGAGGGTAGCCTATCTGAAAAGTGTATGTATGTGTATTAAGGACCTTTTCTGAGGTCCTTAGGACTTTTGGCCTTCCAAGAGGCCAAAACTTATTTTTCTGGCTGAAACTTATTTTCCTAGTTCTTGGTTTCCCGCACAGCCTAGGGGGATTCCTGAAACTGCATTTTTCTCCCTGTGACGTAGAATTGCTAACTGCTGTCATTACAGAGGAATGTTGGGTTAGATTGTGGCAATTCTGGTATCTGTTGAAATCCCTAAACTTAAAAGTAAGACCAAGTAATCATTTAATTTCCCTCATCATTGAGCTGTTTATCTCATGTATTAAGTATAATGAATATATTAAAATTATACATTGTTTCTTGTCTCATTTTCTTAATTTTACCCACTCTCAACAAGGTGGCCCAGTTATTCATTTCCTTTTTCAGTGTATTCATCATATTTCCCAAAAGACTGTGACATAGTAGTGGCCAGAAGTGGAATACTGTACTTGTAGAGAAAATTTTAAAGTGTGTTCTGACGTTTTAATGTGAAAGGAGCATGTTTCCTTTTTACTTAGAAGACCCATGTAAACAATTCTAAAAACACATTAAGTGTTTAAGGGAAATCCTGTGTATGTATGTGAAAAATGTGTTTAAACTCAGTAAATTTAAGCAGCTTCTGTAGTACAGTTGATTTGAGGGAAATCATAACAAATAAATATAAGCATTGTTAATTGTTAGGCTTTTGCTACGCTGGGGTCTTTGGAGGAAGTTGTTTTGTACTTGTTTGTTTTGTGCCGTCTTAGATGAGTGGAATTAATAGACTTCAAAATTTCTATGTGAACATAAAGCCTTTGGTTTGAAAAGCTAAAAATGCACCATTTATTCTCTACTCCCCCAAGGTGTTTTTCCAAAGTGAAAAAATAATTAAAAATTATTTTAATTATAGAGACAGGCTTCATTTGGGTTTATCTGCTGTTTCCAGGGAACCCAGACCTTTTTTGACTGAGCTTTAATTGCCAAGGGTGCCCAGTGCAGAGAGCGATTAAGCAACACAGAATCCTTGAGGAGAGCAGAGTACTGACACAAGGACATTGACCAGAGAGAATTGGAAAGGCTTTATACATAAGGCAACTGTACTTGAGGAATTATTAAGTTTTGTGTCCGTGAAGAGTTTTAATTGGGGCATGTTTTGCTTTCTTCAAACAGTTGAGCCCCATATGGGGGTTGGCAGGCAGCAGAGAGGACCCTTTCAAGGTGTTCGAGTGAAGAACTCGGTGAAGGAGCTCCTGCTACACATCCGAAGTCATAAACAGAAGACTTCTAGCCAAACTGTGGATGATTTTAAGGTGGCATCTAGTTTTCATTTTGCGTGGAGTTGGGAGGAGATTAGTCTGTTAGGGTTTTTAAAATTTTTTTTATTTTTTTACAAAACTAGGTTTAGTAAGTCACTTAAAGTTTTTCATAAATGACCAAGTTCACAGGACTATGTTTGTCTTTTGTCTGCTATATTTCTGTCATTTAACCCAGTACCAGGTACCTAGGTTTGCAACAGAAATTTAGTGAATGAAAAGTGAAAGCAAATTAGGAACAAGGAAATAAATAGGGTTCAATTAAATGGAACATTTGACTAGAAAGGGAAAAATTGAAGGGTCTTACTAATTTCATCTGGACCTGAGTTGAACTAAGATGAAAGTGTAAATGGAGATGTTGAAAGATAGAATGAAAATTGAGATAGAAAATAAATACTGATAGAATAGCTATATCAGAGATTTATGGTATGCTGTAAAGAGTGGTGGAGATAAGTTTATTGATGTGTATTAAACAGGAAACCATTTTATATATATTAAATTGGAAATTTATTTTCCTTATAGACACAGAGTGTGAACATTGAACAATTCACAGGTAAGAGTAACTTTTATTTATAATTTTATTGGGACTATAGACTAAAATAACAGTGTGATTATGAATAAAATTTGTAAAGTAGAATGATCACAGATTCCCTATCCCTGTTTTGAGTATAGAATTGAAGAACACAGTATCATACAGTGGGAAAAGAAAAGGACCTGATTTTCTGTCTGATGGACCAGCTTGCAAAAGGTCAGCTCTGTTTTTGGTAAGTATCTCATTGTTTTCCTCTGAATATCCTTCGTATATCCTTCCTAGAATAATTTTATTGTTGAAAACAATTTGTGTGCGTGTTGGGGATTGAACCCCAGGCATATGCTCTACTATTGAGCTACACCTCTAGCCTCTGGAAAAATCTTAGAAGAAAATGAGTGTGCAAGTTGAATGTTCTTTCTTTTCAGACACCTCCTCAAACACCAACACCTGGTGAGAGCATGGAAGATGTTCACCACAATGAATCCAAGCCAGACAGCAGTGCTGATCTACTTCAGAACATTATAAACATTAAAAATGAATGCAGCCCAGTTTCTCTGAACACAGTTCAAGTTAGCTGGATGAGCCCTGTGGTGCCTCAAAGCTCCCCTCAAGAGCACTGTCAGGACTTCCATGGAGGGCAGGTCTTCTCTCCCCCTCAGAAATATCAAACATTCCAAGTCAGCGGCTCCCCACAAGTGATGGACCAGGCTTCCCTGTACCAGTATTCTCCACAGAACCAGAACGTAGAGCAGCAGCAGCAGCACTATACCCAAAACCCAACTTCGGAATACAGTCCTTATTCCAGAACTTCCCAGTCGCCCAACTATGAATCAAACCTCTTTGATGGTCAAGAACCACAGTTCTGCTCAAATCATAATTTTGTATCCCTTCTAAGTGGTCATGGGGAATCTGAAAATATTGCTGTTCCCCTTCAGACTCCCCCCAGTTTGCAGCAACCAAGTGATGCTCACCTGCAGAACTTCAGTGTGATACCGAACAGTGCCTGTGAGGCCCTGGGGGCTCTCAACCCAGGTGCTGCCTCTTTAAACACTTCTCAGCCATTCCCGAACCTTATTGGAAACCAAATGAACACCACACAGCTAGGGAAGTCATTTTTTCAGTGGCAAGTAGAGCAGGAAGAAAATAAATTGGCAAATATTTCCCAGGATCAATTTCTTTCAAAGGATGCAGATGGTGATACGTGAGTATCTTTTTGTCTCATGTGCTTAATTTGGTATGCCACCTTGTTGGGACTAGGGACATAGCATTTTTCTAGGTTATATCTTAGCTACTGGTTAACAACCAACAGAGTGGGTAGAAAGTGCTATTTAGCAATAGCTAATATTTCAAGAAAGGATGTGCCTTTTTTTTTGGCTGAAATAATTACCTATTCTAAATTAATAAAAATATGTCTTTGAATAGTTAGTTTTGAAGGCCAGCTATACTGTGTTTATAGAGCAGAAACAGATCATTACTAGGTATAGATGGTGAGTTGATTTGTAGACTGAATCCTGATCTTTTATTTTATTTTTTTTTAGTTGTTGATGGACCTTTATTTTATTCATTTATTTATATGCAGTCCTGAGAATTGAACCCAGTGCCTCACACATGCCTCACCCTGCTCTCTCTTGATATCTGTTTGGCCTTGGGCAAATTCCTTGAAATACCTGCTTCTATTTTTTTTTTTATACAATACCTTTATTTTTATTTGTATGTGGTGCTGAGAATTGGACCTAGGGCTTCACACATATGAGGCAAGCACTCTACCACTGAGCCACAACTCCAGCCCCTGCTTCTATTTCTTGATGTATAAAAAGTAATACCTCCTTCGTAGGTTTTTTATGAGTATTAAAAAAGTGATCTAAAGCAGTCAGCATGGTGTTGGGCATTCTTCTCATTTCTGTAGCAGTACCTTATCCTGTTACAATTTAGATGTATTGTGCATTTTGCAGAAAAGACCGATGATGTTCCGTAATGTTTCATTTGAATGTACCATTATATCAAAAAAGGGCTGAAGGAAGAATTTTTTTTAAAGATGAACTTAGTGAAATCAGATGAATTTGACCTGTTTTTCTTTCCTCATTCTCCAGGTTCCTCCATATTGCTGTTGCTCAAGGGAGAAGAGCACTTTCCTATGTTCTTGCAAGAAAGATGAATGCACTTCACATGCTAGATATTAAGGAGCACAATGGACAGGTGGGGATCTTGACAGAGTCTGAAGTGGCAAAGATATGTCATGGTGAAGTGATTGATGACTGTTTTAAGGGCACATTGTGTCAAAGCCGAAGATCAAGAGGGTTTAGTTAATATTAACTTTGAAATAATTGACTTTTTGCCACCATCAGCCTTGACGTTATTAATGTTAACTTTGTAGTTATTGACCAAAGATTGAGTATAATTAAGCCACACCCTAGGCTTATTTTAGTTTCCTTGTCTTAAGGTGTCTGATTGTTTATTAATGGGATTTATTTTCTCTGTGTGGGTTTTGGTTTTCCCCTCAGTCATAGTTTAGTTTCACATTCTTTGTTACAGTGTTATATGTTTAAAAACATATTTTTTCCCCTGAATGTCCACAGAGTGCCTTCCAGGTGGCAGTGGCTGCCAATCAGCATCTCATCGTGCAGGATCTGGTAAATCTTGGGGCCCAGGTGAACACCACAGACTGCTGGGGAAGAACACCTCTGCACGTCTGTGCTGAGAAGGGCCACTCCCAGGTGCTTCAGGTAAGAGGCCGAGAACCAGACTTCCAACATCACAGGGCCAGAGACATAAGGCTTAGATATTAGAAGCTGCATGTAGGTTACTTGTTGAAATAATCTGTTTTGAGTTGGTTTATTCATTTCTTAGGAATACTAGTAGATAAGTGTTTGTGTTCTCATATTTTGCTAACAATGTCTATTTTAAAATTTTGTAGGCAATCCAGAAGGGAGCAGTGAGGAGCAATCAGTTTGTGGATCTTGAGGCAACTAACTATGATGGTAAGCAACTGAAACCTTATTGGATAAAGAACCATGTGGAGGGCTGGGCATGGTGACACATACCTGTTATCCCAGCTGAGGCTGAGGCAGGAGGTTCACAAATTTAAGACCAGCCTCAGAAACTTAGTGAGACCCTAAAATATAAAGGAATGGTGATGTAGCTCAGTGGTAGCACACTTGGGTTCAATCCCCAGTGTGGGTGGGGATGAAGGGGGAAAGATCCATGTGGAAAGTAGAGCCCTATGTTCTAAGGGTATTAAGTATCAAACTAAGAAGGAAGGGAGGTAATTAAAACTAAAATGTTCTTTAGGTAAAATTAGCACTAAGGTCCAACAGAGGTCATATTCAGATTGCCTTACTAGTTTTTGTGAAGCCCTTTGATAGGCAATCGGAGAGGACATCCTCAAGTTTTATAATTACAGAGCAATCAAAAGACTTAACAAGATGCTTGACCCCGGCTTTACTGTTCCTTTCTCCTAGGCCTGACTCCCCTCCATTGTGCCGTCCTGGCCCACAATGCTGTGGTACATGAGCTCCAGAGAAATCAACAGCCTCATTCACCTGAAGTTCAGGAGCTTTTACTGAAGAATAAGAGTTTAGTTGACACCATCAAGTGTCTGATTCAAATGGGAGCAACAGTGGAAGCAAAGGTAAATTCACAGAAGAGGTTTGAGATGAGGTCAGAGAGAAAAGTGGTTAGAGCAAAAGACCTTATTCACAAGTACAGATGAAAACAACTTTTTTCTTGTTTTTAAATTAATGGAGTGAGTTGCAATGTATGGATAGTTAAGAAGCTTACATTATAAAAGATCCTTTAATCTTCTTTCTTGATTTACTTGTAATCTGTGGATTATTATCCAAAAAAGATGATTTAACTGTGAAATAAATTAGTCTTTGAAAGGAAAAGAAAGTGCTTGAAATTGATATTATCATTTAGGCTTCCATTTGCATATTGTGACAATAAAGAGAGTGCTTTTGGTGTGGGTTTCTTTGTTGTAGGATCAGGACTAAACATCTTTTTTTTTTTTTTTTTTAATGAGCGCTTTATATTTTACTGTTAAATAAACTGCTTGGCCTCACCAAGCATCTGTTTTTTAAGCTATCAAATATTTTGTTCTTTTTAAATTGGGTTTTTTTTAAATTGAGTATTTCCCATGTCCTAAAGCACTGTTGCTTTGGGGGGAAATGCCTACATCATAAATCACTTGGGCATTTGGGGGGCTTCCCAATAGAGGAACTAAGAGATAAGGCTCATGATAGCTGTACTTGGTGCCACAGAGTAGAAAAATGGTGATACGTAAAAAATGGTTTAATGATATGTTATATGATAAAAAGTATCATATTTCTACATTTTACAAGAATAGGTTGGAATGAGAGTCAAGTAGACAAGTGAGTAGGAAATTTAAGAGGAATGAGATTCCATTTAGCTTGGGTTTCAGGAAGACTGTGTAGAAGAGAACATTCAAAGTTAAGTCTCTAAGACTGATTCAGACATTTGAGAGACAGGGTGAAAAGTATATTCCAAGCCTTGATATCTGGATTTTAATTTTTTTTTCTGTTCTTGTCTTTGAAAAGGATCGTAAAAGTGGCCGCACAGCACTACATTTGGCAGCCGAAGAAGCAAATCTGGAACTCATTCGCCTCTTTTTGGAGCTGCCCGGTTGCCTGTCTTTTGTGAATGCAAAGGTGCTTTTAGAAACCTTAATAACACCAGAGTTGAAGTGACCTTTGTTGCAAGTTTCCAAGCTGCTTTCATGAAAGCCCCCCTTCCTGATGTGAGTTATTTCATTTCTTTGTCTTCAGGCTTATAATGGAAACACTGCACTCCATGTTGCTGCCAGCCTGCAGTATCGGGTGACACAGTTGGACGCTGTCCGCCTGTTGATGAGGAAGGGAGCAGACCCAAGTACCCGGAACTTGGAGAATGAACAGCCAGTGCATTTGGTTCCTGATGGCCCTGTGGGAGAACAGGTGAGGGTCACAGGAGGAAGAGGAAATACCTTCAGGTACTCTGGTCTGAAACAAAGGGAGATGGATGAGGTTGTTTAGGCAAAGGCCAGCTGTTGCTCCTCAGGTAGGCTCTGTCAGTGTCCGTGTCTCTCAGTAGTCAGTATGGCACTTCAGAGTTAATCCTTTTATTTCTAAAGGAAGGGTAAGAAATTTGAGGGTATACCCATAGACCCCAAATAGTCAGGTCAGGTAGTCTCCTGTTTTCTTTCCTCTTCAAATATCGTGGGATTAAATGAGTTAATATCCATAGAGTATTCAGAATAGTCCCAGGCATATAGTGAGTGCTCAGTGAGCACCAGCTGTTACAATTATTTCTATATAAGTGCTATTGCATAATAAATGAAAGACTATTATGTAATTTAGAACATAGCAATGTTTTATAAACAGAATTGTGCTTTACTCATTAAATGTGGATTTATTATCATTGAGGATAGAATAATTTCCTGAGTGAATTTTCTAAATAGTAAGTACTTACTCTTTTAAGAAATTAAAAGATTTTTGATGGAAATCTCCTCCTGTGGGGAATAAAGATGATTGTGTCTATGGGTAGGTCATCACATTATCAATCACTAATTAAAATAAGGTATATGAAATGCATTTTAACTTTCTTTGATTTCTGGCCGTCATTATGCCCATGATGATATCATAACCCCTCTTCATAAGTGAGAGTCTCTATTTGTAGCAGGTTTCATGTATATCATTTAATAGCTACAAAAACTTTGTAGTATATTCAACTGAGGAAGTTGGTATTTAGAGAGGTTCTGAGGACAGGAACCATCATTAACTAGTGCCCATCAGAGTCTGAAGCCCAGGCTCTGGTCTGCCTCACTGTTGTGGTGTGTTCTCACATAACAGTGCTCCCAGGAAGCATTGGGGTGTGGAGGCCCATTTGCTTCCTCGAAATGTTCTTAGATCACTCTCCTTTTTGCTTTTGTATTATGTGTATTGGGGAGTGGAGAGGGTCTTTCCCCTTGCTTTTATTGTCAGGTGACTCTCTGTTAAATAGTCTACCCCAGTCTTCTTTCTTCTAAAATTGTTGCTTCTAATTTGTTAGGGTTCCAAGACAGATGATAAAATTTGTTAGACCAGGGCATAAAATCAATCACTAGCCTCTAAATGAGCCTGGGGGCTTTCCTGTGACCCATAAAATCACGTGTAGTTGCTTTATTGAACACTTGGATATCACGACAGCTGTTTTGACTTGAAGGGTGTTAAGGCTATGCCTGTGTGCATAAGGTGGCCCTGGCACCTACTTTATTAGGTAGGTTATACTTCCTTATTGTTAAGTTCAGTAACCTGTTAGTTAAAGCTGGTTTCAGGATAATTGAGATATTTTAATATATCATAATTACTGTCATATTAAATGTTCTCAAATAACAATTCAGAATTTGTGAGGAAATATCTATAGATTTTCAACTTCAGATAATTTTTCAGATATTTTTTAGTGGAGATGTTTAATTGTATTGCACTCAAAGATTACTATAGGAGTTCTTAAATAAGCTTTGAAAGGAGTTATAGTTTTTGAGTCACTTTAATCTTGACATACGTTGTACATTTCTTTAAGGAATGCTGTGGAGTATATAAGAAAGGAATTAAAATCTGAAGAGAATGTACCACTTGACTCACAACAGTAAACCTCACAAATCCTTTTTATTTCTCTTCCAGATTCGACGTATCCTGAAGGGGAAGTCTGTTCAGCAGAGAGCACCACCATATTAGCTCCACTGACCTGGAGCCTGGTCAGCGACACTCACTGTCAGTTAGGCAGTCCTAATGTATCTGTATATAGACCATTTGCCCTGTATTGGCAAATGTAAGTTGTTTCTATGAAACAAATATATTTAGTTCACTATTATATAGTGGGTTATATTAACAGAAAAAAGAAAAATATCTTAATTTCTTTTGGCAGATTTGCATATTTCATACCCAGGTATCTGGGATCTAGACATCTGAATTTGATCTGAATGGTGAAATTGCCTTCAATTAACAGTAGCTTTTGGGTAGGAGAAAAAACTGGTTTGTGGCATAAGGCATCACTCATGTAGCCATTACTGGTTCCAGACAGGTAAATTGTAAACACTTTTTTAAGGAAAATGAAAGAATTTGAAAGGAAAAAAAAAATATGGACATAGTGTTGAGGCTTCTTGTAGTCTGATACACTCCCTGGTCATCGTTAATGGTTTTGGCAGGTCTCTAGTCATTGGACTAGATGGAAGGCATCTGTGGTTAGGATTTGATCTTTGAAAACTGTACATAATTGTTATTTTTGTCTTTAAAAATATTGTACATATTTGACCAGTAATATGGATATTTGAAATGTGTTAATAAAATGGAAATAAATGAGTTAATAAACAAGTGTATTTAATTTTTAAAATTAAATACATTCAAAGGAGCTATTACTATGCCTAACTAAAGTCCTTGTAGATAAAGAAAATGGGAACTGAAAGAGCCATGTCTGACTTGTGAATATGCTTCTTCTGATGCATTGAAATGAGACACATTACTGAAAGGTTATTGCATGTTCTTGAAGAGAATCTCTTTATGACTCACCTTCTAGAATTTATAATTTTACATGATTTATTGAAATTTTTGTTTTAAATCTTTATAGAAACAACTAAAAGTCAATATGGAAACATCTTTCTTTTTTCTATTGTCAAATAACGATAATGTGCCATGATGTTTATATTTGTTTATATTATCATTCAGAAGCAAACTTTCATTTTTTTTTTAAGCAATTTTGATGCTGTTAAGATTTTTCTTACCTCTGGTATGCCCTGAGGAACATATTTGGCTTTAATTGCATCCCAATTCTTTGTGATAAATTTGATTCATTAAAAAACTCTTATTTAAAAAAATGATAAGTCTGATAAGTGACTTATTGTCTTTGTAGCTAAGTACTTACATTCTTTTAAAAAAGATACCATTAGGATTGATCACATTGTTTGCCTTAGTATGTCTTGTGGACAAAAGTTAGGTATAGTCACTGGGCATCTGTAAATAAATATGGTTGTGGTAAAACCCAGCCTCTTCACACTAGAAAAAACCCATGCGTGGTTTTAAATAAACATTAATACATGAATGTTTGTCCTAAGGATATGCATTTTCTTTTCCTGCTATCTTATTTATGTTTCTGTAGGTAGAAGAAAATACTAAGTGACAAAGATAAATATCTTGAAATTACTTAATGTATTTTAATTTTTATTTTTTGAGAGCATGTTTCCTAGAGGTATATAAGACTTATCAAAAAACACTCATCATTAGTAGAGGTTTGTTAAGTTCTGAAAGCATCATGGAAGTTTACTGTGATTATTCAGAAGCCTATATGGTTAAAAAAAAACCCCCAAAACAAAAACATTAGTGGGAGGGAGCAGCAAACACATGAAAAACAGTTTGGAGATTACCAGTATCACCCTGAGAGGAATACATCTGGGAGCAGTAGTACATGGGGTTCTACCCCTTCCCAACATGACATTTCAATGTGTGGGAGGATAAACACATCTGTCAGTGTCAATCATCATAATTATTGCACATATAACCTAGTTCTTATAACTTGAGAATGTGAAAGGTATGAATTCTTTCCCTGGAAAATGTACGTAAGCTTATGGACACAACCCCTATATAGTAATATCAAAGGCTTCACACGCTCCAGAAGACCATGATTTACAGTCTGAGAATCTACTTTAACTCTATTTCTGTATGTTAGATAAATTTTCTTTTATACAAGTGAGATCTTTTTTTTTTAATTTTAATTTTTTAATTTGTTCTGACATAGGACAGTAGAATGCATTTTGACACATTGCACACAAATGGAGCACAGCTTCTCATTTCTCTGACTGTACATGGAGCAGAGTCATACCAGTAGTGTAATCATACATGTACATAGGGGTAACAATGTCCATCTCATTCCACATCCTTCTTATCCTCACACTCCCCTCTGCACAATCCAAAGTTCCTTCATTATTCCCTACCTCCCCCCACCATATGGATCAGCATCTGCTTATTAGAGGAAACATTCAGACTTTGGTTTTTTGGGTGTGGCTTATTTTGCTTAGCATGATATTCTCCAGTTCTATGGCAAATGCCATAGTTTCATTCTTCTTTAAGGCTGAATAAAATTCCATTATGTATATGTACCACATTTTCTTTATCCATTCATCTGTTGAAGGGCATCTAGGTTGGTTCCATAGCTTAGCTATTGTGAATTGGGCTGCTGCACACATTGATGTGGCTGCATCACTGTAGTATGCTGACTTCAAGTCCTTTGGGTATAAACTGAAGAGTGGGATAACTGGGTCAAAAGGTCGTTTCATTTCAGGTTTTCTGAGGAATCTCCATACTGTTTTTCATAGTGGTTGCACCAATTTGCAGCCCCATCGGCAATGTTTGAGTATACCTTTTCCCCCTTATCCTTGTCAACATTTATTATTGCTTATATTTTGATAATTGCCATCCTGACTGGAGTGAGATGAAATCTTGGAGTAGTTTTGATTTTCATTTCTCTAATTGCTAGAGATGATGAACATTTTTTCATATGTTTGTTATCAGTTGTGTTTCTTCTGTGACATGCCTATTCAGTTCCTTAGCCCATTTATTAAGTGGGTTATTTGGCTTTTTGGTGTTGTTTTTTGAGTTCTTTATTATCCTGGAGATTAGTGCTGTATCTGAGGTGTGTGTGGTAAAGATTTTCTCCTGTTCTGTAGGCTCTCTTTTCACGTTATTGTTTTCTTTGCTGAGAAGCAGATTTTTGTTTGAATCCATCCCATTTATTGATTCTTGATTTTACTTCTGCAATGAAAACTGCAGAACACCAAAGAAAGAAATTGAAGAAGACCTTGGAAGATAGAAAGATCTCCCATGCTCTTGGATAGGCAGAATTAATATTGTCAAAATGGCCATATTACCAAAAGTGTTATACAGATTTAATGCAATTCCTATTAAAATCCCAATGACATTCTTCATAGAACTAGAAAAAACAATCATGAAATTCATTTGGAAAAATAAGAGACCGAGAACAGCCAAAGCAATCCTTGGCAAGAAGAGTAAAGCAGGAGGCATCACAATACCAGACCTTAAACTATACTACAGAGCAGTAGTAACAAAAATGGCATGGTATTGGCACCAAAGTAGTACAGAATAGAAGACACAAAGACAAACCCACATAAATATGGTTATCTCATACTAGATAAAGGTGCCAAAACATACATTGGAGAAAAGATAGCCTCTTAAACAAATGGTGCTGGGAAAACTGGAAATCCATAAGTGACAAAATGAAATTAAACCTCTATCTCTCACCCTGCACAAAAAATCAACTCAAAGTGAATCAAGGTGGGCTGGGGATATGGCTCAGTTGGTAGCGTGCTTCCCTTTGCAAGTACAAGACCCTGGGTTCAATCCCCAGCACCACACACAAACAACAACAACAACAACAACAACAACAACAACAAAACAAAGTGGATCAAGGACTTAGGCACTAGAACAGAGATCCTGCGCCTAATAGAAGAAAAAGTAGGCCAAAATCTTCATCGTGTTGGTTTAGGACCTGACTTACTAAAACAAAAAGTAAAATCATACAAGTGAAATCTAAGAATAATTTGCTTTGCAAATACAACCTGATGATAACCAGAACTATAGAAATGATATATGCCCACTGAACTTAGCTATACAGTGAGCTTGCCCCAAGTGAATTTATATGTTCTCTCTTAATCCCAAAGATTAGAGATTAATTATTCTTTCCATAATTAACCAATTGAATCAGTGTCTGGCAAGGATATTTGTGTGTGTGTGTGTGTGTGTGTGTGTGTGTGTGTTAGATAATATGAGGCCAAGATGTAAGACATTTCTTAGCTTTAAGATGCTTATGTGAGAGATGGCATGCACTTTATTTGGTCGACTATACTTGGTTGCTGTTAAGTAGTGTAGAAAAAGGAAAAAGTAATTATAGACATTCAGAAGAGGAATTTACATCTGAGGATGTAAATGTTATGTCTGGTTTTTTAATTCTGACAGAATATTTGTGCTAGATCTTCAGGATGGTTGACTTGGGTGTGAGACAGCATGAATAAGGCATAGTATTTTGTGGGAACAGCAGGTGATTTCAGTACAGTTTGGTTAGAATCCAGGGCAATCAGTTTCATCTTGTGTTCCACCTCTAACTGATAATATTATGGGTATCATGTTGGGAAAGATCCTCAGGCTTCCTAGGTGTGTGGCAGGAGAGGGTACTGTGATGTCTGCCACAGGAATATGGAAAGAAGCTCTTGATGGAATAGGCCTTGGGAATGAGGCTCACAGAAGTCAAGCTGATGTGCTCATCACTGCCACCTCACCTACAGTGTCCAGCACAAGGTAGGAGCTTGTAGGATATTGCTTCAGTGAGTGAATTAATGTATGCCAATCTTGGTTGGGATCATTGGTTTGGGGAGGAGCTTATATTTTGAGCCAAGGTTATACTATTTAATAATAATGAATTAATGATGATCACAAGTCTGAACTTAGCCATATAATTTAACATCAATCATATGTTAATGAAAATGGGCATAGTGGGACTTTCTTTTTTTACATTGGGCTGTCCCTCTTTGCAAAGGACTAACTCTAGAATTGTAGTTTGATATTCACTAAGGAATTCCCACAAGAGTCAGAGATCAAATCTTTCACTTCTATTTGTTAGTCAAATCAGTAACATTAACATTCTTTCTATGTTTTTACTTGATCAGGAGTAGAGAATTTCCTCATACTCCTCTAACTTTTAATAAATGTCAACTTCTTAAACCTAGTGCCACTGACTTCCATTTTTAAATAACATCAGTTCTGTATTGAAAATTACCACAGCGAGAAATCCACTTTAGCCACTGGCTACGTTCCTGGTGGTTGCCCTGAAATCAGGCCTGGGTGCAATTTGAGATTAGTAATAACCATGCTTCTGGTTTTCCATCTAGTGTCCTGGATTAGTGCTTGAGAGAAGGGGAGGGGCTGTCATATTCAGCATTAGAGGACCCATACCTCACACAGTATCTGAGACAGTAGACATTCAATAACTAGTTCTTAAATTGAATTTAATGTTACGGCTCTATTTTTTTCTGACATAAACATTTTAGCATTCATGTGGAGTACATGCTTTAATCCAGACATACTCTAACACTTCCACTCCATGTAAAGTCTGATTTCACTTTATTGTCTCAGTCCTCTCATGCCACCTTTGACTTGTGCAGACCCAGAAATATTGCATGGACGAAGTATTTACTTCCATGAGTGAGATTGTAGATTATTCTTGAAGTGTGTCCCACTTATGTTATTCTCTGTCCTACCGCCTGTGCTCCCTGATCCCTGTCAGAATCATATTCCCTCCAAAGGGGGATTGGAATAGCCAGATAGTTCAGTTGCTGAATGCCCTAGGTTCAAGGTTTCAGTCATAGGCAGATATTAGTGTCTTTTGTGAAGTTTGTTAAGGATGCAAATTTCTAGGTCACACCCCAGACTTCCCCAGAATTTGCAGGGGTTTCAGGGCTTCTGACAGGCATATGTGAAGATGGTTCTAGTGCACAGTGTAGTGTGAATCAATTGGGAAATGCAGACTTGGGAGAGTAGCTGTGGTGGGGCAGTAGCCATGTGATGGTAACAGAATGGGTTGCTGGAATACCCGTGGGGATGATGTAGCAACCCATGAATGCATGCAATGTGCAAGGTTCAGTGGATTCTGTGGTACAGACACTAGGGGAGAAGATGAAATCACGGGTCATCTCGTCTGTTTTTCTGCTTTCAGAAAATGGTTTTTTTTTTAGATCATTCTGGTTTTTAAGTCCCCAGGTGTATTTGTTTGCTGTACTATAACAGACAGCAGAAACGTGGTAGCTTAAACAAGAGAAATCTGTTCTTGCACAGATCCGGAGCACAGAACTCTGAAATCAAGGTGTTATCAGAATCATCTCCCTCCAAAGGCTGTAGGGGATTCTTTCCTTGCCTATTCCAGCTTCTGGTGGCTCCTGGTGTTTGGTCTCCTTCCATCTTCATGTGGCCTTCTCTTCCTGTGTTTCTCCTCTGTGTATCTTTATAAGGATACTTGTCACTGGATTTAGGGTTCACCTGAATAATCTAGATGACTTTATCTCAAGGTTCTTTTTTTTTTTTTTGGCGGTTCTGGGGATTGAACCCAGGGCCCTGTGCTTGCGAGGCAAGTACTCTACCACTGAGCTATATTCCCAGCCCTCCAGGTTCTTAATTACATGTGTAAAAACACTTTCTCCAAATGAGGTCAAATTTGTAGATCCTGAGGGTTAGTATGTAAACATATCTTTTGCGGGGTGGCCATTTAACTAATAGCACCAGGAAAAGAGGACTTGTTAACATTATTTCTGTTATAAAATGAATAAGATTGAGTTCGTGTTTTAAGAAATTTATAGTTTTAAGAACACTTAACATGAGAGCTATTCCTTTTACATTGTTAAGCGCACAATAAAGTATAGTTAACTATAGGGACAGTGTTGTATACAGTAGATCTCCAGAACTTATAAATATTTATTTTTGAGATATTATAGAGTCTTCAGAATCTATGAAGCTTTTATACATAATTATTGATCTAATTTATGATGCACTATCTTTGTATTAGTTGTAATACCTGGCATTGACCAGGAATCCTATGTATACTGATAGACAAAAAGAAAATTTTTTTTTTTTGGTACCAGGGATTGAACCTAGGGGTACTTAACCACTAAGCTACATCCCCAGCCCCTTTTTATTTTTTATTTTGAGACAGGGTCTCACTAAGTTGCTTAGGGCCTGTCTAAGTTGCTGAGGCTGGCTTTAAACTTGTGATTCTCCTGCCTCACCATCCCAAGCTGCTGGGATTAGGTGTTATGCCACCATGCTTGACCTGATAGATAAATATTAAGGGAAACAAAAAATAATTATTGAACTTCAATTTAAAAGTATTATAGTGATTAAAAGTGCTTTAATTGTTTTAAATTTAGGAAACTTCTTTGATTATCATGAGTTATTCTGTCTGGTACACATATGAATAAACCTGTTGTTCTTCACTTTGGATCATACTACCTAGAGCTGCCCATGCGGGAAGAAATATGATAATAAATTAAATGTCTACCCTATGCTTTAGAGCACCCACCCCTGTAATGATAACTGTAGAGCAGGCACTCAATGGTGACTGCAGATGTCATAAAGTGAAGAGTTAGTACTGATTTTACTTTCTCCAAATTTCATAAACATACACTGCTTTGGATCTAGATATTATTTTTTTAAGTGACAGAATTCTGGCTATTGATCTGAATATAAAGATTTCAAGCATCTCTGGGAACTTGGTAGTTGGATCCAGCATGTGTTTTCTGTTGGAACAGCATAGTAACTCTTCAGGCTTGTCAATAGAGAGTTATTTCAGATTGTGAAACAATAATAGATTCCTTAGCTTGATTTGGGGCTCAGGTTTGAAGTTACTCTTTATCAGTTCATGGTATCTTAATTTGCACAGCCTGCTCCTCCTACTTGCATCCAAATGGGTTTCAGGTAGGGCTTCAGTTTCAGGTACTTGCATAGAGAGTGTGAGACACCTCCTGACTGGCCTTCACAGGAGCTGCAGGTGTGGACTGCTCTGGAGTTGATCTGCTCCTGTCTTCCAGCTCTCAAGGATTAGTTTAGGCATTTGTCTCAGAGAGATCCTGTCTGCCAAGAGGCCTGCCTTTTGAACTGACTCCAGACATTTTTTAATATTAGATATTACTTTCCTTTGTTTTTAAAAAGCATCCTTTCTTTTCGCTCCCGAGAAGTGTTCCTTTCAGAATTACTTTAAAATTTAAAAGGAACCCTTTTTAGGCTCTTGAAGATATAGAAATAAGAATTGCTCAGTTTCAGGATAGTGCTTTTGTCTGATATAACTTCTTATGTGTACCTAGGGAAAATTAAAAATACATGAGAAAGCAAGCAAATATTTGCATGGTTTCTCTACTCAAATATTCATGGAAGAATGTTTTAAAAGAGAAAATTTTGATATCAACTTAAAGAAAATTTAAAATATAATATATTATAGCACATTTGCCTGTTCAAAGAAAAAATAAGTACAGATCACTGTAGGGCCCCACAAAATTATTTTTTGTAAATGATCAAATAAGGCTATATTCTAAGCCAGATTTTTCCAAACAGACCCTCTAAATTTAATGAGTAAAAACTATCTAATGTTTTAATGTGGTGTCATAGAGAAAGACACATATAGACAAAAATTTAATTTACTCAGATTATTAATTTCCATATACATTTCAACCATTCAGAGTCATGAGGAGCATAAAGTGTAAGAATTTATAGATAGTTGATGGATTTCTCTTTTTCTTACATTTTCTATTTCCAAGGCTGTATCAATGAGTCAATTTTATTTCTCCTCTCAAGCTAAAGTTATGTCAAATTCATTATCAAGGGGAACATGTCTGTTGAATTAATTTTTTGTTTCTCTTTTCTCTGCTACTATCCATGTCAAGGTTTTCATATTTTTGTTCCTGGATTACTACAATAGACATTTTTTCCTAATACACATATTTTATTGTTACATTATAATTACATATAACAGTGTATTCACTCTTACATATTTGTACATGCACATAATGTAATTTGGTTAAATTTATTTCCCAACACCTCCCTTTTCCCTCTCCTCCTCCTTCCTCTCAGTTGCTTTCTTCTACCCTCCTGGTCTTCCTTCTATTTTCATAAGATCCTCTCCCTTCTTTTCTTTTTTCTCTTTTTTTTTAAATTGGTTCTTTTTAATTATACATGACAGTAGGACCCATTGTGATATAACTATACAGCAGGGAATATATCTTCTTTTTTTCGCAATGTAGATTCACATGATTCATATAATTTTACATATACATAGGGTAGTACTGTCCATCTCAGTCTACTATCTTTCTTTCCCCCTCCCCTCCCGTCCCATTTTCCTCTACACCCTCCATACTTTCTCCTTTCTTTTCTTCTCCCCCCCACAACCCCTCCCCGCCCTGTTATGTATCAGCATCCACTGATCAGAGAAAACATTCGACCTTTGGTTTTTTGGGCTTGGCTTATTTCACTTAGCATGATATTCTCCAACTCCACCCATTTACCAGCAAATGCCATAATTTTATTCTTCTTTATGGCTGAGTAATATTCCATTGTGTATATATATCACAGTTTCTTTATCCATTCTTCAGTTGAAGGGCATTTGGGTTGGTTCCACAACATAGAAGTGACTGCATCCCTATACTTTGCTGATTTTTTAAGACCTTTGGGTATAAACCGAGGAGTGGGATAGCTGGGTCAAATGGTGGGTCCATTCCAAGTTTTTTGACGAATCTCCATACTGCTTTCCAGAGTGGCTGCACCAATTTGCAACTCCACCAGCAACGTATGAATATGCCTTTCCCCCCTCATCCATGCCAACACTTATTATTGCTAGTGTTCCTGGTAGTAGCCATTCTAATTGGAGTTAGATGAAATCTTAGGGTGGTATTGATTTGCATTTCTCTAATTACTAGAGATGATGAGCACTTTTTCATATATTTGTTGATCACTTGTATATCTTCTTCTGTGAAGTGTCTGCCCAGTTCCTTAGCTCATTTATTGATTGGGTTCTTTGTATTTTTGGTGTAAAGTTTTATAAGTTCTTTATAAATTTTGGAGATCAGTGCTCTGTCTAAAGTGTGTGTGGAAAGATTTTTTTCCCACTCTGTAGGCTCTCCTTTCACATTATTGATTGTTTCTTTTGCTGAGAAAAAGCTTTTTAGTTTGAATCTGTCCCATTTATTGATTCTTCCTTTTATTTCTTGTGCTCTGGGGGTCATGTTGAGGAAGTCTGGTCCTAAGCCAACATGAAGAAGATTCGGGCCTACTATTTCATCTGTCCGGTGAAGGGTTGCAGGTTTAATTCCTAGATCCTTGATCCATTTTGAGTTGAGTTTTGTACAGGGTGAGAGATATGGGTTTAGTTTCATTTTGCTGCATATGGATTTCCAGTTTTCCCAGCACCATTTGTTGAAGAGGCTATCTTTTCTCCATTGCATGTTTTTGGCACCTTTGTGTAGTATGAGATAACTGTACTTACGTGGGTTTGTCTCTGTGTCTTCTATTCTGTACCATTGGTCTTCCTGTGTATTTTGTTGCCAATACCATGTTGTTTTTGTTACTATTGCTTTATAGTAGAGTTTAAGGTCTGGTATTGTGATACTTCCTGTATCATTCTTCCTGCCCAGGATTGCTTTGGCTATTCTGGGTCTTTTGTTCTTCCAGATGAATTTCATGATTGCTTTCTCCATTTTTATGAGGAATGTCATTGGGATTTTTATTGGAATTGTGTTAAAATTGTATAGCATCTTTGGAAGTATGGCCATTTTGATTATATTAATTCTGCCTATCCAAGACCATGGGAGATATTTCCATCTTCTAAGGTCTTCCTCAATTTCTTTCCTTAATGTTCTGTAGTTTTCATTGTAGAGGTCTTTCACCTCCTTTGTTAGATTGATTCCCAAGTATTTTTTTTTTGAGTCTACAATAGACAATTTTTAACCAACGCAAAAGTAGAGAAAATAGTATTCTGAACCCCCAGCTACTCTAATTTCTTCTTTTTCTCCCATATTTTTTTTCCTGCAATAAGTTAAGGCCCACTCCACACACCATAGAATGTCAGTATATATCTCTAACAGGTAAATAATTTATTCCCTGTAGTGTTCTAATTTTTCTTCCTCAAATCTTCTTTCCTTACCAATCCAAACATTTTCAACCTTGGTATATTTTCAAAGAAGCCTAAAATGGCTTTTATAAACTCAGTGTTGCCTATTTAATCAGATGCAAACTCTTGTCCTGGTTTAGAAAGCCATCTTTACTTTTGCTTCACCTTTCCTGTTTTATTTTCATTGTTCCCCAACAGGTTATCCTGTGGGTTTCATCGCTGCTTCAGCTGATGCCCTGATTATTCCTGTCTCTTGTCATGCCCTTGCCTCCCCCAAATTCGTGCATTCTAGAAAATCCTGTTTTGCTGTCTCTTCCTTTATGAAGCTTTCTTCAGCTCCTGCTGACTTTCTGGAATTGAAATACAGTTTCTTTAACTTCAGATGTGGTATTTTCTGTAATGGTCAGTCTTATTTTTTGCAACTGAAAAGTGGCCTTTGAATCATGGTCTAGCACAACATTCATTTTTGAGTAGTATCTCCGAAAGGCACAGAAAATGAGGTGGAATCTAGTATTGGGATTGCAGAATTCTAAGATGGCCCCATGATCTTTGCCCTTAGTGTTACTCCCATGATTATGTTAGGTAACATGGCAAATTAATATTGCAGAGATAATTAAAGTTACTAATCAGTTACCTTAAGATAGGGAAACCCGCTGGGATGGTGGCATATGTACAACTAGCAACTTGGGAGGCTGAAGCAGGAGGATCCCAAGTTCGAGGCTAGCTTCAGCAACTTAGTGAAGCCCTATCAACTTAGAAAGACCCTGTCTCAAAATTAAAAACAAAAACAAACAAACAAACAAACAAAACAAAGAGGTGGGATAGGGAGGTAGCTCAGTGGTAAATTGCCCTTGAGTTCAGATCTTCTAATCCTGAAAAGGATGCCATACACAATTACTAGCCTTCAGGATGAAGCAAGGGGACCACAAGCCATGGAATGTAGGTAATTTCTAGATAGATAGAAAGGAAATAGGATCTCAGTCCTACATCCAAATAGAACTGAATTCTGCCAAACTGAATATGATGAGCAAATTCTGCCTGAAAGTCTCCAGATAAGAGCTCAGTCCAGAGGACATCTTGATTTGGCTTTGTCACATTCCCCTTGCAGAGAATTCAGACAAGTCTACACAGATTTCTGATCTGCTGGACTGTTAGTTAATACACAAGTGTCATTTTGAGGTGCTAAATTCAGAGTAATTTGTTTTGCAGCAATAGAAAATAATACAAGAGATGGGCCAAGGAAATGAACAGACACTTTACAGAGGAAGATCTACAAGCAATCAACAGATTTATGAAAAAATGTTCAACATCACTCGTTATAAGAGAAATGCAAATCAAAACCACCTTAAGATTTCATCTTACCCCAATTAGAATGTCTTTTATCAAGAACACAGGCAACAACAGGTGTTGGCGAGGATGTGGGGAAAAAGGGTACACTCATACATTGCTGGTGGGAGTGCAAGTTGGTGCAGCCACTCTGGAAAGCAGTGTGGAGATTCCTTAGAAAACTTGGAATGGATCCACCATTTGACCCTGCTATCCCACTCCTTGGCTTATACCCAAAGGACTTAAAATCAGATTGCCTCAGTGATGCAGCCACATCAATGTTCATAGCTGCTCAATTCACAATAGCTAGATTATGGAATCAACCTAGATGCCCTTCAGTAGATGAATGGATAAAGAAACTGTGGTATATATACACAATGGAATATTACTCAGCCATAAAGAAGAATAAAATTATGGTATTTGTAGGTAAATGGATGATGTTGGAAACTGTTATGCTAAGTGAGATCAGCCAATCCCAAAAATCCAAAAGCCGAATGGTCTCTCTGATAAATGAATGATGATGCATAATGTGGGGGGGGAAAGATGGCAAGAATGGAGGAAAGATAGCTAGCATAGAGGGAAGGGAGGGGTGGGGGCGGGTGGGGGGTAAAATTAATAACAGAGTGTGTGACAGATACCATTGCCCTGTGTACATGCATGAACGCACAGATGGTGTGACTCTACTTTGTGTACAACCAGTGAAACAATAGCTGTACTCCATTTGTGTTCAATGAATCAATAAGTAAATAAAAAAAAAAAAAAAAA
>JAJEJO010000625.1:429658-454215 GCA_020662805.1 Glaucomys volans | reverse complement strand
TTCAATGAATCAATAAGTAAATAAAAAAAAAAAAGAAAATAATACAAGAGGAAATACAGGGTTTGAGCTTGTAGTACTGTTTTAGGAATTGCCTTATTTTTTTGCTAGTAAGTGTATTTTTTAATGTAATTTTATTTTTTTGAATCATTGTACACAAATGTGGTACAACTTTTCATTTCTCTGGTTGTACACAAAGTAGAGTCACACCTTTTGTGTAATCATACATGTACATAGGGTAACGATGTTTGTCTCATTCCGTTATCTTTCCTTCCCCCTGCCTCTTCCCCACCCCTCATTTCCCTCTCCACAATCCATCCTCCCTTCATTCTTCCCTTACCACCCCCCCAATTATGCATCATCATCCACTTATCAGAGAAATCATTCAGCTTTTGGTTTTTTGGAATTGGCTTATCTTACTTAGCATGATATTTTCCAACTCCATCCATTTACCTCAAATGCCAAAATTTTATTCTTCTTTATGGCTGAATAATATTCCATTGTGTATATATATACCACAGTTTCTTTATCCATTCATCTATTGAAGGGCATTTAGGTTGATTCCACAATATAGCAATTGTGAATTGAGCTGCTATAAACATTAATGTGGCTGCATCATAAGCAATGAACAGATATATGAAAAAATGTTCAACATCTCTAGTGATAAGAGAAATTCAAATCAAAACTATCCTAAGATTTCATTTCACCCAATTAGAATGACTATTATCAAGAATACAAGCAACAATAGGTGTTGGCAAGGACGTGGGGAAAAAGGTACACTCATACATTGCTGGTGGGGTTGCAAATTGGTGCAGCCACTCTGGAAAGCAGTATGGAGATTCCTTAGAAAACTTGGAATGAAACCACCATTTGACCCACGTATTTCACTCTTGGGCCTATACCCAAAGGACTTAAAATCAGCTTTCTATTCTTATTAAGGCTCCAAATCAGCAAGGGAGATTTTCCAATAAATGGGGACCGCTAGCCTTAGCATGCATGGCCACTGCTCAGGCCATCAATGCCCTTTTTTTTTATGATACTTCACTTTTGTCCATCAGTTTCCCATTGTAGATAGGAGTACCTCAAGGAAAGGCAAGTCTCACTTCCCTATTGCCAGTGTTTTCAAAACTGTGTAAGAGGTTCCTTGAGCAAGGGAAGGTGACAGGACAGCACATTTGACCAACAATAGTATGGGCTTTTTATGTAGTGAGACTCTAACCATTTACCTCAGCTATCAGACTGGGGCGAATTTTGTAGGAAAGACCCTTAAGTTTTTAGTAGCCAACATGCCAAATGGTATGACTTATTTATAAAGTAAATACCGAGGGCCGGGCTCGGTGGCGCACGTCTGTAATCCAAGCGACTTGGGAGGCTGAGGCAGGAGGATCACGAGTTCAAAGCCAGCCTCAGCAACTTAGCCAGGCCCTAAGCAACTCAGTGAGACCCTGTCTCTAAATAAAATGCAAAAAATAGGGCTGGGGATGTGGCTCAGGGGCCGAGTGTCCCTGAGTTCAATCCCTGGTTCCAAAAAAAGAAAGAATAAAGAAAAAAAAATTGTAATAATTGTAATTGAAATAAATAAAGAAATACCGAGGAACCAAAAATAGTTACTGAGGACATTTAGAGGAGAGCAGAAGTTACAGTTTCTTCTGCAGCCCAGAATCAGACATGATAGGCAGGGGCGTTATTAATTTAACAGGCACCTATTTCTCAGCCATGAAATGTAACACCAGGGGTTAGACACTCATGTGGGGTGCTTATGTGTGATTCATAAGGAACTTGTTCCTTATAAAACTTATTGCTGAATGACTCACCACAGAAAGATGATGAAGATAAAGCTTCTAATTTATAGAGTTAGGCAAGTGACCTTTTAACAATCAACTTTCTGAGGTACAATTTACATTCAATAAAATGCATGCATTTTAAATGCATAGTTCAATAAATGTATACACCCATGTAACCACCACCCCAATCAAAACAGGACACTCTCATCCTCCCAGAAAGCTCCCTCATGCCCTTTCACAGCCAGTCCTTCCAAACGCTGATCAAGGCAACCATTGATCTGCTTTCTATCACTAGGAATCAATATGGCCTCTTGTAGCACTTCCGTTGAATGGTACAGTATGTAGTCTTTTCTGTTAAGCTTCTTTCGCTCAGCCTGGTGTTTCTGAGGTTCATTCTCACTGGTGTATTTATTAGTAATGTATATTTTTATTGTTGTGTAGTAGTCTATTGTGTAAAAGACAACGTGTTAGTCATGCATCTGTTGGTGGATTTTTGTTTCTGTGTGTGGGGCTTTCATCAATGAAGTTGCTATGACCTGTCTTGGTGTGAACATTGTTCTCATTTCATATTGTTAAATACATAGGAGTGAATACCTAGTGGTTCATACAAATGTATGTTCAACCTTAAAGAAACTGTCAAACTGTTTTCCAAGGAGATCACCATTTTTACTCCCAATAACAATTCATAAGAGATCTAACTGTTCTCCATCTCCCCTGAAACTTGGTATTGACAGTCTTTTTAATATTAAGCATCTTAATGAATGTGTAGTGTATCTTACAGCTTTAATTTTCATTTCCCTGATGACTGATAATGTTGAGTATACTAGCTTCTCTTGTACTTATTGAACATCTATTTTCCTTGGCTAAGTGCTGATTCAAGTCTTTTGCCCATTAAAATATAATTAGATTATGTCAATATTACTAAATTTCAAGAATATATATACACGCACATTCTGGATATAAGTCCATTATCAGATATTTGCACTCCAAAAATTTCTTCCAGCCAATGGCTTAACCTTTAATTATTTCTTAAAATTTTTTTTCCCTCTTTTCCTTCTCCTTCTCCAAGTTATTTAGAGCATTTCCACTTTTCCTATAGGTCTCTGAGGATCTATTTATTTTTATTTTTTCTTTTGTAATTTTTCGGTGCTGGGAACCAACCTGGAGTCTCATGCATGCTAGGCAAGCACTCCACCACTGAGCTGCATCCTCAGCCCTATTATGGATAATTTTTGTAGACATATTTTCCTGTGTCCCAATTTTCATGCATTTCTGGTATGATTTTTGGTCTACTGTGGGTTTTCTTTTTGTAATTGAACTTTTTAGCTCCAGAATTTCCATATAGTTCTTTTTCATGGTTTAAATTCTTATGCTGAGATTTCCTTCCTTTCCACTTGGTAAGCTCATAGTTTCCTTAATTCTTAGAACATATATCATTTAGTTCTTTGAGCCATATTTATAGTAGTTAAAGTCCTTGACTTTTAAATCCAATATTTTAGCACTGTTGAGATTGATATTTCCTCCTTGACTATGGGTTATATTTGACTATTGTTCTTTTTTTTTTCTTCTTTTTTTTACTATCTAGCATATTTTTAGATTGTATTTTAGACATTGTTGATTATATATTTGTGAAAATTCTAGGCTCTGGACTTTGTCATCTTCCTTTGAGAAATGCTAGCTTTATGTTAGCTTTTCTTGTATTAGGCAGTTCAATTACTGGCTGGTGACCTTGCACTTCCATGGGCTTGTCTTTATGCTTTGCTAGGGTACATCTTCAGCAAGCTCAATATGTTCCCCAAGTCCCTTCGTTTTGGCACATCTCAAATTCCAATTTCTGTCTTCTCTGCAGCTCTTTTATAAAGGCTTCATTTTGGACTTTGTTAGGATGAGCCAGAAGTAGACCTTACTCTGAAACATGGTCCTAATTTTTTTTTGTATCTAAGCTAGATGCTTAGCATGATAATAAATTGGTAACAAAGTCTTTTTATTCTGGCTTGGTCAGAACTTCTGGACATTTGATGTCTATCCTGTTCTTATCTCGATAGTAACTGTTCTCTACAGTGCTACAAGCCTCAGGAAGGTTTACCATAAGCATGTGCCTCTTACCTCTGAGCCAAGGATTCATAAGGAATATTCCACACCACTTTTGAAACCCTCCACTTCTCCCCACCTCCAACACAGCTTCCTTATTTTTTGGTGCCTTACTCTATAAATTCCAACTGCTGCAGTTCATCTGAACTCTGATCTTTGTCTCTTCAGCTCAGCAGGACCACTGAGCTTGGTTTAGATTTCAACTTCCTATGGTATAGTTGGAAAATTATACTCAGAAACAACAGGGTATCACTGGATTTCCTTTATGATTTTTCTCCTCTCTCCAAGTTTAGAGTGTTGAGTTTCTTATTGTCTATTGCTTAAAAACAATGGCCTCATACAGTATTTCCACTTTAACTGTTTATGGAAAGAGGGTTGGTCCCGTAATAGTTGCTCCATCATACCTGGAGAGGAAAATTTGCAAGATGTGCTCTTAAAGATTAAATTACAGCTGCTGGGGGTATTGCTTGTGACAGGTATGCGCTTAGTGCTTAGCCTGATTCAATCCCCAGCACCATCCCCCCAAAAATTGGGATTAAAATTACAAAGGTGGAGTCCCCAAGCTTCCATTTAATAGTCATGAGTTACATTCTATGGTTTCATTCACAGGAAGTTAGTATGGTGAAGCAGAGTGTAGTTCCTCTTTATCTTTCTAAAAATGGTATGTAATAGCCATCTCCTTTCTCTAAGAAACAAAAAGAAGAGCGATTCAAGATGGTGGAGCTGAGGAAGGCTGCATTCCTAGTTGCTCCGAGGCTCAGGATTCAAGCAGCTGGAGAGCTGCTTCTCAGCAAGGTGGGTGAAAGGGGGATTTCACCAAAATTCAATATTGGACAGTCAGAGGATCTTAGAGTCTCAGAAATTTGGGTACACTGAGCAATGAAGAAAGAGCATTGGGGCTGAGCTGGTTGTAGCAGCAGCAGCAGCAGCAGCAGCAGTACTGGCTCACCGTAGAGGAGAGGGAGAGCACAGAGGAACATGATAGACAGATCTGGCCCGGGAAAACCTGAGATCAGACAAGCAGCCTGAACTTGGCTGATCCAGAGGCTGCCCTGTAAACTGGGGATTGAAAAGTGCTCTGTTTCTCAATGGGCAGGGCCGTGGAGAGTTGAGATGGAGCCATCTCGAGGTGGCCATGCTGCAGAGCTGGAAGATCATAGCAAACACTGGCAAGTACCTGTTGAGAGGCTTAGGGTGTACCTGTAATGAGCAGGAATCAGGATCAGGTTCGTGTTCCATGGAGTAGAAGAATGAACACTGCCAATGCCACCCAATAACAAGCAAGCAGGAATTATATTAAAAAGGAAAGTGAGAGAAAGATTGGGAACTCCTGATGGAGTTCGCGAGGGAGGGGCAAGAGTGCCCTTAAACCCTACAGCGCTCCTCCTTTTAACTGCAGGTAAGGAGAAGTGATAAGCTCCTCTTGACTGGTTTTTGATGTTTCAATTATTAACATCCCTGGGTGCGGGATGGATTATGAATTATGCAGTTGCTTTTAGTGAAATGGAGATTTATGCACTCTCTCAGCAACAGGAACTGTTTCATAACAGGTTGGGGCATGTTAGGATGCTTGTCCTTGTGTTTGCCCTCTTGTCCACCTTTTCTGTCCCTTCCCTAGTCTCCACTGCCTGGCCTTTTCTATGTCACCCTTTGCAGAATGTGAGTGAAAGAGGTCCAGAGAAGATTGCACCCAGGGGTACTCAAGTCCGAAAAGCGGAGCCCAACTTGCTTCTCCTTTGAGTCTGGCGACTCGCATGATCAGCAGAAGCAGGCCAGGAATCTAAAGAGGTGGGTGTGAATACTCTCAGGATCTAAGCCTGGGAAGGCTGGGAAGGCAGAGTGCATGGAGGATTGACTCCCCTGCCCCATGAATAGAGTTATCGGGAGACTCCTGAGATCCAGATTCCTAAAGGAGATTTGCAACTGCCAAGCTGTAGGGGTATGTTGTTCCAATCTCTCCAGAGCAGACACCAGCCAACAAAGCCTCTGAAGCCAGATTAGAACTAATCCCCACCCCTGGAACTCCCCTAATAGAGCTCAGCAGCAGCTCCAACCTGGGAGTGCTTTGAACTGGTTTGTGCAGACAAAACTCCAAATGACAGTGCTTCCTATTTCATCCTATCTCATACTGGTGAGAGGGAAACCGAGAATTATTAGAACAGCTTCAGGCTTAGGTCATTACAACTGGCAGCTCAGTGAGCAACACAGAAAGAGGAAGGGGTTAACAACCTCCAACCCTTGCTCTTGCTGTCAGTATATAGCCCAAGAAGAAATGGAAAGGAAGAAAGTTGGGCATAGACAGTGACCACCCATTCTTATATTCTTATCCACTATTTTGATTGCCTCAGTGGAGATGATTTTTCATTAAGGACTTTTTTCCTTTTGTGTGTGTGTGTGTGTGTGTGTGTGTGTGTGTTTTGGTACCAGAGATTGAACCCAGGGGTACTTAGTCACTGAGTCACATCCCTAGCCCTTTTTATTTTTATTTTGAGACAGGATCTCACTAAGTTGCTTAGAGCTTAAGTTGTTGAGACTGGCTTTGAACTTGTGACCTCCTGTTTCAGTCTCCCAAACCACTGGGATTACAGGTGTGTGCCACTGTGCCCAGCCCTTGTGTGTGTGTTCTTGCTGTGCTGACTGGTTCATGGTTATATATACATATACACATTTGACATTTGTTTCTTTTTGTTTCCTTCTCATTTTTAGCATTTTCTAAATGTAGTTATTTTTCCTTGCCTTGCCTTTCAAGGATTAGGGTTGTGGATTTGTATATTTTGGTTTTGTTTCGTTTTCATTTGTTTCCCTTCTCTTTCTTTTCTTCTCTTGTTAACAACTAAACTTGTTCTCTTTCTCTTTATTTATCCCATTTTTCTACTTTTGTCCAATTAGTGTTGTAGATGTTATAGTAGGCACTGAGTATTTATTTTAGCGCTATTTATTGTTTGCTTTGGTTGTTGCTACTGTTTGCTTCCCCCTTTTCTATGAGGTGCTGGGAATCCACAGGGACACTACAAGTTCACAGGATAGAGACTCTGCTGCTTAACTTTTCCTAGTCAAAAGACAGCATATCTGGCTCCAGGCACAAATTAACCACTCTCAAACTTCAGTGATACATTTATACAAAGAATGGAAGACAAAAACAAAACAACACAAAAGAGACAAACCCCAAACAAACCACCAGGCTCCAAGTAGGAATGGCTTGGGGCGGCCCTCAGGTGCCACTCATGGACATCACTCCTACAGGAAAAAACAATTAATGCAACGACTGTGGCATTGATTCTGTTTTTCTTGTAGAAGTGATGTCCATGAGTGTATGAAGGCGTTTCACTTGATTGATATAGGACACTTTGGCAAGAGAAGGTTGTGTCCTTAAAAGTCCTACACCAATTTGCACCAATTTGCAGTCCCACCAGCGATGTATGAGTGTACCTTATCCTCGCCAACATTTATTGTTACTTGTATTCTTGATAATTGTCATTATAATTGTAGTGAGATGAAATCTCAGTGTAGTTTTAATATGCATTTCTCTAATTGCTAGAGATGTTGAAAATTTTTTCGTATACTTGTTGACCGACTATTTCTTCTTTTGTGAAGTGCCTGTTCAGTTTCTTTGCCTACTTATTGATTGGGCTATTTGTTTTATTGGTGTTAAGTTTTTTGAGTTATTTATGTATCCTGGAGATTCATGCTGTATCTGAGGTACAATGGCAAAGATTTTCTACCATTCTGTAGGCCCTTTCTTCAAGTTCTTAATTGTTTCCTTTGCTGAAAGGAGCTATTTAGTCTGATACCATTCCATTTATTGATTCTTGATTTTAGTTCTTTCACTTTAGAAGTCTTGTTGAGGAATTCAATTCCTAAGCTGACATGATGGAGATTTGGGCCTACTTTACATTCAGACAATATTAAGGAAAAAAAAAAAAGTAACCAAAATCAGTATATACAAGAACTCTGGGTCAACATTAAGAGACCAAATTTAAGAATTATTGGAAATGAGGATGGTTATGAGATGCAGGTTAGTGGAATGGATAACCCCTTTAAGGAAATAAAAACAAAAATTTTGAAACCTCAAGAATGAGATGGACATCCAGATATAGGAGGCATTCAGAACCTCAAATAGACAAGATCAAAAAAGAACCTTTCCATGATATTTTATAATTAAAATAACTAACATACAGAACAAGGATAGAATTCCTGAAAGAAAATAACTGCCAGCCAAGATTACTACCTCCAGAAAAGATATTCAAAAATAAAAAAGGAAATTAAAACCTTTCATGATAAGTAGAAATTTAAAGAATGCATGACTATTAAACCAGCACTATAGAACTTAAAGAAATGACTGAGAGGAAATTAGAAAACAAACAAACAAACCCAGAGCTTACAAGTGAACAAATCTCATTGAAAGAGTAGCTAAGTAAATGGGAAATGACCAAACTAAACATTATAAATAAATCAAAGTGGCAGAAATAAATAAACATCTCTCTATAATAACATTGAATGCAAATGTTTTCAACTCTCTAATTAAAAGACACAGGCTGGAAGATTGGGTTAAGAAACAAGACCCAAGTGTATGTTGTTTGCAAAAGAGATACATTACAGGCAAAGAACGGAAATTGATATACCTTGTAAATGGAGCCCCCAAACAAGCAGGAGTAGCTACTCATTCTGACAAAGAAGATTTTCAAACTGAAATTAATTAGAAGAGACAAGGTCTCTTCATAAAGTGAATGATCCAAAAAGAAGGTATAACAGTGATAAATATTTTTTCCCCAAACATGGGTGCCACTAGTTACACAGAAGAGACACACTCAATGAAGCCACAGACTCTGGTACAATAATACTGGGTGATTTCAATGTGCTTCTCTCACCATCAGTTAGGTCATTCAGACATAAACTCAGGAAAGACTCTTTTTGCCTGAAAAATATTATAAGTCAAATGGACTCAACAGATATAGAATATTTCATCCAACAAAAGTTGAATACATTTTCTTTTCAGTAGCTTATGGAAACTAATTCAAAATACTTTAGGTCACAGAGAAACTCTTAGCAGATACAAAAAATTAATATAATTCCTTGCATTTTATTTGATCATAATGAAAAGAACTTAGAAATCAACACAATGAAAACCTTCAGAAAATATATAAACACATGGACATTGAAAAATGCACTTTTGAATGATGAATGGGTGATAGAAAAAGTCAAGGGAGAACTTCAAAAGTTCTTAGACTCAAATTAGAATAGTGATATAGCACACCTGAACCTCTGGGACACTATAAAGGCAGTTTTAACAGGAAACTTTATGGCGATAAGTGCCTACATAAGAAAATCAGAGAGATCCCAAATAAACAACCTGATTATGCATCTCAAGGCCCTTGAAAAAGAAGAACAAATCAATTCTACAACTAGTAGAAGGAAGGAAATAATAAGATCACAGCCAAAATCAATGAACTTGAGGATAAAAAAACAAAAAAACAGAAACAAAGGATCAATGAAGCAAAGAGTTGGTTCTTTGAAAAGATGAACAAGATTGATAAGCCCTTAGCCAAACTAAAAAAAAAAAAAAAGGTGTGTGTGTGGGGGGAGAGATAAGACCCAAATTAATAAAATTAGAGATGAAAAAGGAGAAATCACTACAGACATCACAGAAGTTCAGCAAATCATTAGGAACTATTTTGAAAACTTATAGTCCAATAAATTGGAAAAACCTAGAAGAAATGGATACATTTCTAGACAAATACAATGTGCCAAAATTGAATTAAGAAGACATTGAAAATGTAGGCAGACCAATAAGTTGTAATGAGATAGAAGTAGTAATAGAAAACCTTCCAACAAAGAAAAGCCCAGGACTAGATGGATTCTCAGTCAAAGTCTACTAGACCTTTAAAGAAGAAGTAATGTCAATATTCCTCAAATTATTCCATGAAATAGAAAGGGATTGAACACTTCAGAATTCATTCTATGAAGCCAGTATCACACTCATACCAAAACCAGATAAGGACACATCAAAGAAAGAAAATTACAGATGAATATCACTGATAAACATAGATGCAAAAATAATAAAATATTATCAAACCGTGTTCAACAACATATTAAAAAGATTATATACCATAACCAAGTTGGTTTTATTCCAGAGGTGCAAGGATGGTTTAGTATACACAAATCAATAAATGTAGCTCATCACATAAATAGAATTAAGTCCAAAAATCACAGTCATCTCAATAGATACAGAGAAGGTCTTTGACAAATTCAGCACTTATTCATGGTAAAAAAAAAAAACACTGGAGAAACATGGAATAGATGAAACTTGCCTCAGGCAGGGGTTGTTGCTCAGCAGTAGGGCACTTGCCTAGCATGTTTGAGGCATTGGGTGTGATTCTCACCACTACATAAAAATAAATAAAGGTATTGTGTCCACCTAAAACTAAAAAGAAAATGAAAAAAAGGAAATCTACCTCAACTTCATAAAGGTTATACATGAAAAACCCAAAATCAAACTCATAGTAATTGGTGAAAAAAAAAAAAAAACTAAAGGCATTTCCTTATAAGGATATGGATAAGACATGAATGTCTGTTCTTACCACTTCTATTTAATACATTGTTAGAAATTCTAGCCAAAGCAATTAGGCAAGAGAAGAAAATAAAAGGGATAAAAATTGGAAAGGAAGAAGTCAAATTATCACTGTTTGCAGATGATATGATTCTATACTTATAATATACAAAAGACTCCACTAAAACACTGCTAGAACTAATAAATTTAACAAAGTAGAAGGCTACAAAATCAACATTAAAAAACTAATATATTTCCTATATGCCAATAATGAATCTTCTGAAAAAGAAATCAGGAAAACAAGTCCATTCATGGTAGCAAAAACATATAATAATAAAAATAATAACAATAATAATAACAGTAAAATGCCTAGGCATATATACAGCCAAGAAGGTGAAGGATGTCTACAATAAAAACTATAGAATATGGAAGAAAGAACTTGCAGGAGACCTCAGAAGATGGAAAACCCTCCCATGTTCATGGATAGGCAGAATTAATGTTAAAATGGCCATACTATCAAAAGCAATATATTCAATGCAATCCTCATATCAGAATGCTAATGACACTCTTACAGAACTAGCAAAGCTGGGCGTGGTGGTACACGCCTGTAATCCCAGCACCTGGGAGGCTGAGGCAGGAGGATCGCGAGTTCAAAGCCAGCCTCAGCAACTTAGCGAGGCCCTAAGCAACTCAGTGAGACCCTGTCTCTAAATGACATATAAAATAGGGCTGGGGATGTGGCTCAGTGGTGGAGTGCCCCTGAGTTCAATCCCCAGTACCAAAAAAAAAAAAAAAAAAAAGAACTAGCAAAAAGAATCCTAAACTTCATTTGGATTAATAGAAGACCCAGAGTAGTCAAAGATATTCTCAGTCAGAAAAGCAGTGCAGGAGGCCTCATAATACCTGACTTCAAATTTTACTACACAGCTGCTTCATGGTACTAGCATAAAAACAGACACATAGACCAGTGGGTACAGATTAGAAGACACAGAGACACACCCATACATCCATAGTCACATGACCTTTGACAAAGGTGCCAAAAAATATGCCTTGGAGAAAAGACAGCCTTTTAACAAATGGTGCTGGGAAAACTGGTTATCGTATTATCGTACGTAGAAGAATGAAACTAGAACCTTATCTCTCAACTGGCACAAAATTGAACTCAAAATTGATTAAAGACCTCAGAATTATACCAGAAACTATGGAACTCCTAGAGGAAAATATTGGGTCAACACTCCAACTTTTAGACATAGGCAATGATTTTTCTCAATAGGACCCCTATAAAGCTCAGGAAATAATAACGAGTTAATTAACAGAATGGCATCGAATTAAAAGGAAACAATTAGGAATGTGAAGAGAGAACCTACAGAAAGGGAATAAATCTTTGTTGCTACCCTCCGACAAAGGATTAACATCTAGAATACATAAAGAACCCCCAAAATTTAACTCAACAAACCAAATAACTCTATTAATAAATGGGCAAATGAACAAATGGCCAAAAAATACATGAAAAAATGTTCAACATTATTAGCAATTAGGAAAATGCAAATCAAAACTACACTGAGATTTCATCTCTCACCAATCAGAGTGGCAGTCATTAAGAAAACAAATAATAATAAACAATGGAGAAAAAGAAACACTTTCACACTGTTCATGGAACTGTAAATTAATACAACCACTATGGAAATCAATGTAGAGGTTCCTCAAAAACTAGGCATGGAACCATCATATGACCCAGCTTTACTACTCCTTGATATTTATCCTTAAGAATTAAAGGGCTGGGGATATAGCTCAGTTGGTAGAGTACCTGCCCCTCAAGCACAGGGCCCTGAGTTCAATCCCCAGCACCGCAAACAAACAAACAAACAAACAAAAAACGAATTAAAGTCATCATATTACAATGACACATGCATACCCATGTTTATAGCAACACAACTCACAATAGGCAAACTATGGAACCAGCCTTGGTGTCCATCAGCAGATGAATAGGTAAAGAAAATAAATGCGATATATATATACACAATGGAGTTTTATTCAGCCCTAAAGAAAAATAAAATGTCATTTGTAGGAAAATGGATGTAACTAGAGACCATTATGTTAAGTGAAATTAGCCAAACTCAGGTCAAGGGCTGTTATGTCTTATAGGTGGAAGCCAGAGAAGACAAAGGAAAAGAAAGGTGCAGAGGGGTGGGGAATCTTATGAAAATCAAAAGGAGATCAGTAGAGGAAAGGGACCAGAGGGAGGAGGTGGCAGGGGTGTAGTTCTGGGGTGTGATCCTGGCCAGATTACATTGTTATATTGTATGTATGTACAAATAGTAACTATAAATCCCATCATTATGTATGACTATAATGCACCAATAAAAAATCTGTGGAGAGAAAATAAACAAAAAGGAGGTTTGTAAACAGAATAGTAGGTAGTAATAACTCAACGTTCCAGGTGCTATCCTTTAATTTTATATGTATTAACCAATTTATAGCAAGCTAATTAATTACTAATTAATTCATAGTTACTGGTTAGTACCTGAAGATTGATTGCTAATCAATAATCCTATTTACAGAAGTGAAAGTTGAGGAACATAAGAGCTAAATAATTTTCTTGAAGTGACCTATCTAGTATATGTTAGATAAGGGAAAACTATGGAAAAAATTTGTGAATTCATATTATAGAAAAGATATCTAGCATAAAAAATCTTAGAGAAAAATAAGAAATAGGTGATTGGATAGGTAGATTTCTGTAGTACTCACAAGCTTGTGAGTGTTGAGTGTGTGCATGGGTATGTGAGCGCTCCTGACTCAGGGTCTTCTCAAATGTTCTTTGCCTTGGACGCAACCTTTCTACCTTCAGCTAGAGTTCAGCCTCAGTGTACTACCTCAGGGAAGCTTGTTACATGTTTTCACAACATGCTCTTCTCACTTTTTTCCTGTCACAACTGTAATCAAATTAATGTAAATATTTACTGGGTGTCTTTCCTTGTAGACTCTAGGTTCCATGGAACCTGTTTCCTACCATGTATCCAGCACCTAGCATGGTTCCTGGCATGGATCATGTGCTTAGCAAGTGTTCATTAAGTGAATAGATGGATGCCCAACAGTAAGTAGGTTTCCTTCTCAGATTCCTATAAACTTGATCCCTGGGTGATCCATAGCCACATACATTTGCCTTTTCATCCTATTAAAAAATTGCATACAGTAAAATATACCCATTTTGATGTACAGGTTTATGAGTTATAACAAATGTAGAAAATTATAAAATCACTACCACAATCAAGATATAGAACAGTTTCATCTCCTCACCCCAAATTCCCTCTTGCTAGCCCTTCGTAGTCAAATTCTACCCTCAATTGTCAATATCTGGCAACCACTGAGACGTGTTTATTTTATATATCCTGGACTATTTTTTTCTGCTTCCATCCTACTTTGTCTATTTTTCAGCAGTCTTACTGCTAAGCAGTACTCCTGAATACTGTATCAGACAAGTGAAACAGAATTTAGACAGTCTTACTCATTTATGCTCCACATAGAATCATTAAAATGAGTACTCGGAAGAATGAGATGAGGGTCAGAAGGTTTTTGTTTGTAGCCTATTATCTCTCCTCTCTTAAGAGCTCTAACATCTGATCTGTGTGCATCTCTATTTCACCACCCTGGCCTTAGTTCATGCTTCATGATCTTGTCCAGTACCTTGCAATGGACTTCATACTGATTTCCATGCATCTAATTCTTCTTTTCTTATATTCAATCTCTACATTTCACCCAGAGTGAAGTTTCTAAAATTCTTAAGCTTTTTAAAGTTCTCCATGGAGGTTTAGCATCTTAGCATATCGTTCACAGCTCTTCATGAGGCCCCTTCCTTCTTCTCCAGAATTATTTTTATTGGATCTTGTCCTTTACATTCTATAGTAATGTTCTGGTAGTCCCAGTTCTTTGATATTTTCCAGTGGTGCCTGAGTGCCTTTGTTCATGCTGCCCTGAAAGTCTTCCCTTTCTTTATCTGCCAATATACCTACACGGTATTGAAGATAAATACTTCCTATCTCCTGCTTTCTGCCAATTCCCTCTTTTTCTCCAAACTTACCCGCCCACCCACCACCATAGCTCCTATAATTCCTTATAGCATACTATGTTCACATATTTTTTCCTAATTACTACAAACAAAGCCCTTTGAGGTAAGTCTTTTACACATCTTTGAATCTCCAGTGTAGGTGCTCAATAAATATTTGCTGAATGGATTAATAAATAAAGTTTTTAACTGTGTTGTTAGCTGAGCACTTTAATGATTTTCATAAATCTGTTTAATAAGTATTTTTTGGTGTTTAAGAAAATTTCTGATCAAATACTTTCTATTTTCATGAGAAGTTAAAGATCCTGTTTTGAAGTCCTCTCCAGCCTTCTACCAGACAGTGTACATCTATGTATGACCTTGTCAGTTGGCAGTATTTCAACTGGGCTTACCCATAGCTGTCTGCTTGCGTATAGAAACTTAGTTTGCAACTGTGGAAATGAAAAAGGGAAAAACAGGGCATGTCGAAAGGGGATGAATTTCCCATTGTGGCTCACTGGCTTTGAACTTCCTCTCCATTGAGGCTTGGAGTAAAGTCAAAGTTATCACTGTGTCCTCAGGCCTGGACTGGCTATAAGTCCCATTGTTGTTCACCCCTTTATCTGTCATGCTATTTTCAGTGCTATATTGACTTTGCGGACTTTCAACCCAGGGATCTTAGTCTCAACATATTTGCCAAGGAAGTGGAGATTTAGTCCTCTCTTGTAAAAGATATTAACCCCCTAAAGTATTCTGACTAATCATGTCATTTTATTGTTGAACAAAACAAAAAGAACCTAAGTACTGACAAAGGATGAAGCTACCTCATTTGTGACTAGCTCTTGACCTTAATCTGGGTCAAATGAAGTGAAGGTATAGACATATTTCTCCTTCTCCGACCTGCCCAGAAAGTTTTACTCATGTTTTAGGTCAAGGAATCATTTGGGTAGAACCCAAAGTTCTGACATAATTTCTTTTGTTTGCAAAATTATAGTGGTATTGGAGCCAGACACAAAAGAGTAAAAATTTCATGGTTTTTGAACTTTGAGCATGTCATTCATTCTGCCAGGACTTTGTGTTCTCACCAGTGAAGTGTTACCACCTATAATTTACATGGTCTGAATGACAACACAAATGTAAAATGTCTGGTAAACAAGAGAGACAAAGTTATATGCTTCTGCTGTGGTTAAGTGGAATTTTTATGATGCTATTAAAATTACTCGCCATCACTGATTCCCTCTTCCAAAGTAGGATGGACAAGACACTGGATTTAACAGGGGACCCAGAGAAGGAAAAATGAATCTAATTGGAGGAGTAGGCAAAGGTGGTTAAAAGACATCAACCTGGAGCAGCTCTTTTCAAACAGAGCATCTTGTATGTTTTATGCTCTAGCCAAGGCAGGTGTGGGCAACGAGTATCTTATTTTTCATTGTCCTTAAAAGCTCAGGCCTTTATGCATCTCTCAAAAGGATACATTAGACATAAATTGTTGTGCATTGTACAAATTCAGTTTTTTTTTTGTTTTTTTTTTTGGAACCAGGGATTGAACTCAGGGACACTCGGCCACTGAGCCACATCCCCAGCCCTATTTTGTATTTTATTTAGAGACAGGGTCTCACTGAATTGCTTAGGGCCTGGCTAAGTTGCTGAGGCTGGCTTTGAATTTGCGATCCTCCTGCTTCAGCCTCCCAAGTTGCTTGGATTACAGGCGTGCACCACCACGCCCGGCCAAATTCAGTTTTTGTAAACATATTTTACTTGTCTTATTTTTTTTCCACAGGACTCCATGCAGGTCCATATTATAGCACTCTTTTTCCCCAGTCTAACCTTTACCCTTCCTCTCTGCCCCTCAATCCTATCTACAACTTAATCTGTGCTTTCCTTGCTCTACCTGACCCCAACCTCCCACCCTATGAGTACATTATTGGAAGGATAGTCAGGGTTGATAACTTCTCACCATAATAATAAAAATAACACTTATATAAATCTCTTTACAAACTGATTTCACAGTCATGATTTGGTTTACTTCTCCTAATAATAACCCTATGTAATAGATTATCTCACTGAGTATGAAGGAATTAAAGGTGAGAGAGGTGGCAAAGCAAATAATATCAGACCATGACGTGGCTCATTTTTATTTTATTATTTTATTTTATTTTATTTTATTTTATTTTATTTTATTTTATTTATTTTATTTATTTTTGGCAGTGGGGGTTGAATCCAGGGGTGCTTAAACACTGAGTCACATTCCTAGCCCTTTTTATATTTTTTATTTTGAGACAGGGTTTTACTAAGTTGCTTAGGGCCTTGCTAAATTGCTGAGGCTGGCTTTGAATTCATGATCCTCCTGTTCAGCCTCCAGAATCACTGGGATTATAGGAAGGCACCACCATGCCTGGCCTCATCTTAGTTTTTATTAATCATCCATTTTATTTATTTTACAATATTTTCTCCTTTGCAGAGAAAAATTCCATATTTACCAATGGGTCTTGCAATCTGCATTTTAAAAGTCTTGATTCTAAGCACTGTTTTAATTAGGATAGTACTTTATGGAGACTCTTGTATGGATGTTTATGTTAAGATGGTCAGAAAAGGGAAATTGTTTTTGTAGTTAAGAAACTGCTGAGTATCAAAAAAAAAAAAAAGGAGAAGGAAATATATTATTTAATACAAAAAGAGAGAACATTTGAGTTACTAAAACAAAACATGATTTGAATAATTATGAGTCTATGAGTCTATAATCCACGGGAGTCTACAATCTTGGTACTGAGATTCCCGAAGGCTATTCTAGAACCTTGCTCAGCAACTAGTGGAAAAAAGAAACAAAGACTACTCTCTCAGTTCCCTGTTGTGGTTATGGGACAATTTTTATGTAATTAAGTCCTATTTAAAGTGTGAGCTGCAATTTTAAACAGCTGACTTTACATAATTCTAAAGAAAAAACATTGAACACTTTGGTGGAAACTTATGGTGCTGCAGTTTTCACTACATAAGTTATTTAAATCTCACAATGTTTCCAAGAGATTGGTTAATATTTTTATTTTTTGTTGCAGATGAAGCCCTAATATGAATAATAGTAACAAAAAATAATATTCTATTTATAAAGTTTTTCTCATATACATATACATATATGTATATATATATATATATTTTTACAATTGAAACTCAGTCTTCACATTAGCAGAATTGAGTTGGAGCAGCGGGGTACAGTGGATCATGCCTGTTATTCTAGCAACATAGGAGGCTGAGACAGGAGGACTGTCAAGTTCAGCAACTTAGTGAGGCCTTAAGCAACTTGGGCAGATCCTATGTCAAAATAAAAAATAAAAAGGGCTTGGGATGTAGCTCAGTGGTTAAGTGTCCCTTAGTAAAATCCCTGGTACAAAAAAAAAAAATTGAATTGGAGCAGAAACAAAGGAAAAGGCAGACTCAATGGTGCTATAGTGCTTCTTGATTATTTTAAGTTAAATCATTACTCAGGTTTGGATTGGTGACTGAATGACAGGTACTCTTTTATCTGGAGAACAAGAGAGCTATGAAAACTAGCCATTAACACATTGTCTTTCCACTCTTTTATTTCTATTTGACATATTTATACCTTTCCCACAGGTTCATACACACTTTATCACCATTATCAACTCTAAAGTAACATTTTCTCTTTGACAAACACATCTAAACTTACATATCCAAATGCAGCCTGTGCTCTCCAAAATGTAAGCATATTTCCATATGACTATATTTTCCAAGCTTTGAGAATTTTGGTTTTTTTTGAACTTTTTGGTTTTAATATATTTGTGTGATAGTTGGCTTTTGCTCCTTTTTGATTTTTGGAAACAGTTGAATGTCATTTGAAGCCAAATGAGTAGATGACCGCCAGTGAGTAACATCAATTGTGGTAAAACATGATCCAGGAACATGACCAATCCTGCCTGAGCAGCTCCCATTTTTTGTTGCTCTGATCTCTTTTATAAAGAGCTGCCAGAGTCAGCTTTTAAAAACTGAGCTCCAGTGAAGGTATTTTCTGGTTGCAATGTCTCTTCTTTGCAGAGTAGAAATGTCAAGTTCCTGATTGAGTTCAACCTCTTTACAGACTTTGCATGATACTGCCATTAACTCTGGTTACCTGTGCTGAACTACTTGACTTTCAATACTTTCCAACTCTGTGCCTTCACCTCGGCTGTTCCTTAGGGAAATAGCTTCTTCAAATTTCTAGCCATTTGTATGGAGTACTCCGATATTCCAGAAAAGTTTTAATGTGGTCTTTTTCATTCCTTCTGAATTCCTGTTTGTCTTTAGGATGCAGAGTGACTGTTCTCATATCTTCTGGATTATGACTTACTTGCTCTGAGCTTTCAGAGTATTCTGTGTTGCTTTTGATTTTGTAGTATTGCTGCTAGATTCTAAGTGTTTGGTTATGTTCCCTGGTTTCACAGGATTAGCATCTAGCAGTGACTTGTACATCATGTGTTTGAGATTGTTTTGGAAGAAAATTTCAAAGTGACTTACAAAAGTATTTTGAGTAATGGATGTAACTTTCCAAGTATATTTAAAAGATAATGCTCACTGGGTGTTTACATTATATATTCCATTTTTTAAAAAAAATATTTTTTAGTTGTAGATGGACACAATACCTTTATTTATTTATTTTTATGTGGTGCTGAGGATTGAACCCAGTACCTCACATGTGCCAGGCAAGTGCTCTACCACTGAGCCACAACCCCAGCCCCTCAAGTTTTTTTTGATTTTATAACTTTCATGTCTAATTGTAATGTGACTTTAAAAAAGTTCCCATAAAAAGTAGGTTATATATTCCCTATGCTCCAATTCAAATGCAGAAGTGATGCTATGTGATGCTTCTGCTCATTTTTCTTGAGGCACTTGGGGCCATCTCATATGGTATGAGGAAGCTTAAGTAAACTGTGAAAAGGACCATGTAAAGAGGAATCAAAGCACTTGGTCCACAGTCCTTGCTGAACTCGATGGAAAGCTAGCACCAGTGTGCTGCCCCATGTGTGTGAGCCATTTTCAAAGCAGATCCCCTGTCACCTATTCAATGTACCATGGAACGGAGATGAACTGTTCCCAACTGGCTTCCAAAATTACACATTTTTGAGCACAAGTGATTTTCTGTTGTAAGACATTAAACTGTGGAGTGGTGTGTCATGAAACATTAGATAACCAATCCATCTTGTATATAGATCATAGATCACAAACTTTTGAATTTTAAATCCTATACATTATCTTGTTTTCCTTGTTTCAGAGATGAGAAATGAATAATTCAGAGTTCAAGTAGATTTCAGATACACTACTACTGTGTTTATCTGGTTGGAGGAAACAGTTGGAAGGAAAGACCCCCGGATTTGAAATGACAAGACAAGTTAACTTGAAGTTAACTTCTGCCACTTATGAGCTAAGATGAACTTGGGCAAGAGTCTTAATTTCCCTGAACCCAGTTTATTCTCCTTAACAGACCTATTTTTTTTTAAAATTTATTTAATTTTGATTCATTGAACACAAATGGAGTACAGCTATTGTTTCTCTGGTTGTACACAAAGTAGAATCACACCATCTGTGCATTCATACATGTACACAGGGCAATGATGTCTGTCACACATTCTAACAGACCTATTTTTAACTTTCTCTCCCCCTTATTAATTTACTCCATTTAACATTGATTTATAAATTAACTATGATATGCTGTGTAAGCAATGAACATATAAGGATATGATATATTTGTTGTTTTTGTGAAGTTTGTTAGAGGAGCCAGTGACATATTGAAATTATTGCAAAACAGTTCAGTAAGTGCTATCATAGAAAATAAATACAAGGTTAGTTTGTGACAAGAGGAGAGAGCAACCAATTCTGCCTTTGGGTGGTGGGGATTAGTTCCATAGAATAGGAGACCTGGATCTGCCTCTCAAAAGATGAATAGAGAGGGAAAGTTATGTAAAGGCATAAAGATAGAAGAAAGCATCAAATCTTTAGTTAACTGCAAAAATTTGAGCTCTAGAGGGTAAGAAGCAATATTAGAGAAAGGCAAGGGACAGATTTTGGAGAGCCTTGTGTACTGTGGAAAGAAGTTTGGACTTTGTGTTCATGCAAGGGAGCTCCCAAAGTAATTAAATTACAGAGGTAATAGAATTGAACTGTAATTTCAAAAGGACTGAAGTAGTGGAAGGTAGACTTTGCATGGAGACAAAAAGCAAACAGCTTTAAGGAGGAAAAAAGCATAGCAGCATGCAGACTCTCTATTTAGGATATTAATGTAAAAATTCAGGAGAGGATCAGGCTGGCATGTGGCTTAATGATAGAGTGCTTGCCTGGCATGTGTGAGGTCCTGGGTTTGAACCTCAGCATTGCATATAAATAAATAAAAATTAAAAAAAGGTCCATTGACATCTAAAAAATATTGTAAAAAATTTCAGGAGAGGATTGATGAAGACCTGAACTAGCACAGAGGCAGAGGGGTAAAGGGAGGATAAGTCAGTTCTAAAAAGATTTAGGGAAAGAACAAACACAATTTGTGACTAGGCTTTTGGACTGATGCAGGGAGCCAGTGTGATACTATGTAAGTTCAAATAAAAATTGACAGCCTCCAAAGATGAAGAATTATCAAATAATTGGTGAAAAAATTTTTAATATAAGCCATCTTTTGTATTACCCCAAAGAAAGCATATTAGAAAAGTGTGCCACATAAAGACTTGCATTTTCTCCAATGTATCCAAAATCTAAATGTGACTTTTTAATGAAAAGATTTGAAGAAATGAATATTTGAATTAACTTGATTATTTTCTGCTAAATCTTTAATCTGTATCCAGTGACCAAGAAACACTAAACTTGGTGGAAATGTGAAGGTGAGATGGAGAGAAGTGGGGAGAAAGACCAAGAGGAAGGGGTAATATTAGGATAGGACTCTCACAGGTCCTTGTCTAACTCTGCAAGTTTCTTCCATGTGGATCTTTGTCATCTAGAACCTTCTGAGAAGAAGGCAGTCTTTACTCTCCTCAGGAACATTAAGGTGTCAGGTCTCCTTCTGTCTGGTCAGAATTTGGGCTAACCATGATGGCTTGGAAAGAGGTGTTGCTTTGTTCATTCTCTAGAAAGTGGGATCTGGAGGAGCCCAGGAAGTCAATTGCACAGGGTGACATCAATACGAACATGAACTTGCTTGTTCCTTGTGGCTTCATTTCATAATGCCCCTGGGGACTTGGCTTCTCCTTAATCTTAGGAAAAATCCTGGATTGGCCACACCTTTGATAGTATTGGGTTCATTAGGTGGTCAGGCCAACGTTAGAAAGAGGGAAAGATATGCACAGAAGGGCAGATATGAAACAGAACTTTGTGTTTTGTAAGAGTTTAAGACTTCGAATGTTGGAAAATGAGACTGGAGTGAGAGAAAGAGGCAAGAGCTGGATATTGAAGGGTCTTGTTTGCTGTTCAAAGGAGTTAGGACACAGGAGAGAGGGATTCCCAGTCAAGGAAGATCCAGGATTACGTTGTCACTTAGAAAGTTCTGAAGGCTGTGTGGGGCCTGGGTTGTGGTCCACAGCAAGCCTGGGAAAGCCAAGGTTTCAATTTCCTGTTTCCCCAGCAAGAACACTGATCTGACAATGGTGCTTGCATTACAGTGCGGTCTGGGTTTGAGAGTTCTTAACTCAGGGATTCCACTGTGAGTAAGGCATCAGGTCTTCCTCAGCTTGCCATATTTTATCAGAAATCCATCTTATTTTTTAAAATATTTTTTTTTTGTTGTCAATGGATCTTGTATTCTTGTGGTTCTGAGTATCAAACCCAGGGCCTCACACATTCCAGGCAAGTGCTCTGCCACTGAGCCACAACTCCAGCCCCAGAAATACATCTTCTTTACACTGATCTTTCCTCTCACCTCTAGCCAAGGACCAGTGGTACTTGCCCTAGGTAGTGGTAGGAGGAGAGAACAGAATGTTTCTGTGGAACTCCATTAATCACCCAGGAGAGGTAACCAGCTGCAAAGCCTACACCAAGCATGAGCTTGGCTAAGTTTGTAAATGTGGGTGAAACTCAACAAACACCTCACTCCTCACTTGAATTGTACCCTCCCAACCCTTGAGTAAACATGAGTCAGCTATGGGAGAACTCAGGCAGAAGGTTGGAGCAGTCTGGTTCTTACAGAGAATAAGGTTCTGTGGTTATTATCTGTGAGAATGGAAGATTTTCAGGGATTTTGGGGGGTTTCTGATTTTTTCATTTTTTTCTCTTTATTAGATGAGTCTATTCTTAAACTTTTAAATTTAATTCTCTACCACAATGAATTTTCTCTTCTTCAGGAAACCTACCCTGTGCAGAGTACTTAATAGATCCTTAAAATTTGCGAACAAACTTATTTTATTTTAAAAGGTTACATAAAAATGAGAAGCAGGAATTAGAAGTAGTAGATTTGTTGATGACTAGAGGTTGAAAGACAATTTCAATAAAACGTGTTGCTGTGATCATTGTGTCTGATCCAAAAGATATCTTGAAGATCTGATGCCTAACTGAGCTCAGTGGCCCATGCCTGTAATCCCAGCAGCTCGGGAGGCTGAGGTGGGAACATGACAAGTTCAAAGCCAGCCTCAGCAACTGAAAAAAAAGAAAAAGGTCTGGGGATGTGGCTCAGTGGTTAAGCATTGCTGGGTTCAATCCCTGATAAAAAAACAAAGAACAAACAACAACAACAACAAAAACCCCTAGTGCCTCTGACTTCATTCTCTACAATTCTCAGCAGCAGGTACTCTGCTTATGAGTGCATGTCATGTAAGATCTCATAGCTTTTTGGGAAGCCCTCTAACAGAGTTGCTTCCCATAGTGGTCACCCCCAACTCATAGTTCCACTCTGTAACAGGAAACAGCTTTTACCCTTTTCTCACAGTAGAGAAGTGACAAACACTGAGGCTGAAGTCACAAGCACAGCAACCTTTGTGGCAAACCCTAGGACCAGGTCCACTTGTTGTGCAACAATCGTTCTCAATTTTCTGCCCTTGGCAAATGGGTTGCTCTGTCCCCTCGTTGCCCCTTTCCCTTCTCTTTAGCCCACTCTTCCAGTATGTAAAATAGGGAGAATCTGGTTTTTACCAACAACAGCATAAATTTAGTTTGCAAGCCATTTTCAATATAGGACACCGTACGCTATGCTATTCTGAGTTTTAGATAAAGACCCGAGTTTTCATGAAATTTGAAGGATTTTTTTTGTTTCTGGTGAAACTCTGAAGCTTTGCTCAGAATGAGGAGGTCAGAAGGAAATATTCAGACTTCCTACCTCCTGGCAACATGAGATTCCCAGAATCTTCTGCCAGCACTGTTTGGACATTTAGGAGTAAATCTTCTTGCTACTAAAATCACAATTCAAGATAGAGTTTTGAAGTGTTGCCCCTCCTTGTGAGTGTTCTTCCTCTTCCTCTAGAATGAGCGGGTAGGTGGTTGGATGAATAGAGCAAACGGTGGGAGGAAAAGGTGGGCTGGTGGACGGAATCATTTCTCAGTGTGGTGAAGTCTCACAGCTTTTTATGGTTGTTTTGCTCCTACCTGTCTAGCCCTCCTTTGACCAACTCCTTCCCTACCTCTTCACCCTCAACCCCCAAAAACCACAACCACTGTTAAATCATTAAACACATGAAACAAATAAAACAGCCTCTGTGTGAATATGCTTCTGGTCACGCCATCCAGGTGAGAGGCCCCTCCCTCGTCAACAGTAACCGGCAGAAGTTCTCCAACCAGGCAAGTGCCTAACAGACTCTGCAACTTCAAAGCAGAAGGGGGAGGAGAGGCCAGCACCTCTGGGTCAGGGCCTGTTGATTCTTGGAAGTCAGGGGAGGGTGTGGCAAAGACACTCCCAAGAACCTTGGCAAACTCAGAAGGAGAGGAAGAGCCATCTTGTGTTCATAGCCTTGGAACCACATGTTCGTTCAATGAAATTTATGACTTGATCATTTAGACTGCTGGCTGAGAGGGTGAGAGCAATCTCCTGGGATTACAGCTTTGTTATGGCCATAAATTAGGCAATTTTAAACTTTCTAATGTCAACTTTTAAGGAGACTTTAAAAATCTACTCAGAATCTTTTTTTTTTTTTTTTTTTTTTTT
>JAJEJO010000625.1:379612-429558 GCA_020662805.1 Glaucomys volans | reverse complement strand
GCTGAGGCTGGTTTTGAACTCGCAATCCTCCTGCCTCAGCCTCCCAGGTGCTGGGATTACAGGCTTGCGCCACCGTGAGTGGTTCTCTCAGAATCTTAATGCTCTCCCTAAAATCTAATGGAAGGGCTAAGTTCTAAGATGACACTTCTGCCTTCTGCAAATTTCCTGCCCTTCATGCCCTCCTAGCATGAAGTGACAAGGTTATTATTGAACACTCAACTTCAACTGGGAAATTTTTAGAGACAATGCTGTTATCTGGGCTTCACCCAAGACTGATTAAATCAGCACTACTACCAGAAGGGGTTAGTTCTCATGAATTTAATGAGCAGCCAGGGTTAAGAATCACTGTGTTATTTCTAATTACTATTCTTTGTGTATGTAGGGTTCTGTGTGTGTTGAATGCATATGTGTACCCCTGTATTAGAAATTCCTTTGGGGGAGGAAAAAAGAGTCACTGTGTTAGATGAACCAAATCTATTCATCGATATTTTCAGAGGTTTACTCAGTGTTACATGGTGCTATATTTTGGGACTAGAGATCAAGAGGTGATGTGGACCCCCAGTGAGAGGACCTGAGAATGACTGCTGGAGTCCGAGGAGCACTTAGTCTGAGGAAGAAGGAAAACCAAGAAAGGACAGAGACAAGGGTGGCAAAGAACAATGGTTGTTTCAAGGATCATAGCCTCGTCATAGCCTGGTGCTGCAGAGCAACCTCATAATACTTTAAAGTGTCTCTACATTGGATGACAGGGGGATTATTGATAATCTTAGATCAGCTGCAGCAAGATTTCACTTGGTTGAAGCAATAAGGATAAGAAGACAAATGGAAGACTGAAATTTTAAGAATTCTGGCTGTGAAGTGAGCATCTTAAAAGGGCATATAGGGCTTAGGAGTTTTTACTTTTTTATTTCGTATTTGTTAAGTTATGGGCCATATCTGAGGATATGTGCATGATGAGGGGAGAGAAATGGGTGAAGGTGGAGGTGGAGGAATGGGGATGAAATGTGATTCCTGAAATGGAGCAGGGATCCAGAGCACGGACTAACCTTGGACAGGGAGGAAGAAGCGAGTCCATTGCTGTGGTAACAGGGTGTAGGGGACAGGGCATAGATGGGGGAATGGGAATGTTTGTCTGATGGTCTTTAATTCACTCTGAAGTAGAGCTGACACTGGTTGCAGGGTTTCTTAGCAAGCCTTCCCCCTTCAGGCCTCTGGACCCACTGGGGTGGAATGAACCAGAGCTGGGCACATTCTCTTCCTCACTTCCTCCCGACACATGAAATGGGAAGAAGGTGATATGTGTGGAGGGACCTGGGGTAGAGGCAGTATGGGAGGCCCTTGACCCTCTGTGTGGCCCTCTCCATTTCTTTCTTTTTTTTTTTTTTTGGTACCAGGGATTGAATTCAGGGGTGCTCGACCACTGAGCCACATCCCCAGCCCTATTTTTTGTATTTTATTTAGAGACAGGGCCTCACCGAGTTGCTTAGCTCCCATCACCTTTTATCTCTACCCTCACACATTTCTGCTTCATCCTACAAACTACAGAACTGCTTTCTTTCTCCATTGTTCTTTTTTTGCTTCTATTGTGTCTGGATATCAGCCTTCAATTGGCTACTATTACTGCTTTCCTTAAATCTCTTTATCTCTTTGAGCACTAAAAGATTGGTTATTTACCAATATTGCTAAAATTGGTGCATTATAATTATATATAATAGTGGGATTCATTGTGATATATTCCTACATGCATGTGACATAATTTGGTTTATTTTATTCTCCAGTATCTCCCCTTCTCTCTCCTCCTCCTTCCCCTGTTCCCTTTCCTCTCCTCTACTGGTCTCCCTTCTATTCTTATGAGATCCCCTTTCCTTTTTACTCTCAATCTTGCAAGTATGAGAGAAAACATGCTACTCTTGTCTCTCCGAGTCTGGCTTGTTTCACTTAGCTTGATGTTCTCCAGTTCTACGCATTCTCCTGCAAATGACATAATTTTGTTTTTCTTTATGGCTGAGTAAAACTCCATTGCATATATGCATCTGTAGGTGGACACCTAGGCCGGTTCCATTACTGTGGCCATTGTGAACTGCATTGCTATTAAGCATGGATATGCATGTATCATTATAATATGCTAACCTAAACTCTTTTGGATAAATACGTAGGAGTAGTATAGCTGGATTATATGGTAGTTCTAAATTTAGTTTTTTGAGAGTTCATGTGATTCCCTTAGTGACTGTACTATTTACATTCCCACCAACAGTGCGGAAGAGTTGCTTTTTTCTCTCCATCCTTGACAGCATTTATTGCTATTTGTCTTACTGAGGACTGCCATTCTAACTGGAGTGAGATGGAATCTCAGTATAATTTTGATTGTCATTAAGATGTTGAATTTTAAAAATATAATTTTAACTATTTGTACTTCTTTTGAGAAATGTCCATTCTGTTCAATTATCCATTTATTGATTGGGTTGTTTTTTTTAGTGTTGAATTTTTTGAGTTCTTCATATGTTCTGAGTATTAATCCTCTGTTGGAAGAGTAGCTTGCACAGATTTTCTCCCATTTCATAGGTTGTCTTTTCACTCTGCTGTTTCCTTTCTTGTGCAGAAACTTTTTAATTTGCTGCCATTCCATATATTGATTTTTTCTCTGATTTCCTGAGCTATAGGGGTTCTATATGTTGAAGTGGTTCATCTATATTTTCTTATAACAGTTGCCAAGTTTTGGTCTTATACATAGGTTTATGATCCATTCTGAGTTGACTTTTGTTCAGGGTGAGAAACAGAGGTATGATTTCATTCTTCTACATGTGAATGTCTAGTTTTCCCAGCACCACTTGTTAAAAAGGCTCTTTTTTCCAGTGTATATGGCACCTTTGTCAAGAGCCAGATGACTATAATTGTGTGTGGTTTTCTCTGTGTCTTCTATTCTTTCTCATTGATTCCTGTGTCTAGTTTTATGCCAGTACTAGTCTGTTTTGTTACTATGTGTCTGTAGTATAATTTGAAGTTGCATATTGTGATGCTTCCAGCATTGCTCTTTTTGCTAGGGGTTTCTTTGGCTATTCTAGGACTTTTGTTATTGCATATAAATTTTAGGATTGCTTTTTATAGTTCTGGGAAGCATGTCATTGGTATTTTGATGGAAATTACATTGAATCTGTAGGTCGCTTTTGGCAATATGGACCTTTTAACAATATGAATTCTTCCTCTCCATGTACATGGGAGGTTTTTTTCGTTTTTTGGTGACTTTTTCAATTTCTTTTTTCAGTGTTTGTATTTTTTCTTGTAGAGGTGCTATACCTCTTTCTTTAAGGATTTTAATTTTTAAAGAAACTATCATGAATGGAATTGTTTTTCTGATTTCTTTCTCAGTGACTTCATTATTGGTGTGTAGAAAAACTGTTGATTTTTGCATGTTGATTTTGTGTGCTGCTACTATGTTGAATTTTTTTTGTCAACACTGTAAGTTTTGGTGGAACTTTTAGGGTTTTCTAAATATAGGATCATGTAATACAAAGAGGAATCATTTCACTTAATCCTTTCCTATTTGTATCCCTTTTATTTCTTTTGTCCAATTGCTCTGGCTAAAACTTTAAGTACTATATTGAGCCTAAGTAGTGATAGTGGACATCCTTGTTTTGTACTGATTGTAGGATAAATGCTTTCAGTTTTCCCCCATTCAGTATAATGTTAGCTTTGGGTTTCACATGTGTAGTCTTTATGATGTTGAGGCAAGTCCTTCTATTCCTAGTTTCTTCAGGATTTTTATCATGGAGGGCTACTGAATTTTTGAGAGACTTTTTCTCTGTCTACTGAAAAATCATGTGACTTTTGTCCTTGGTTGTAATGATGTAGTTTAATTACATTTATTGATATGCATATATTGAACCATCCTTGCATCCCAGGAATGAAACCAACTTAATTATGGTGTATGATCTTTTTAATGTGGTTTTTAATTCTACTGACTCACAATTTATTAAGAATTTTAAAAAATCTATCTTCATCAAATATACTGGTCTGCAGTTTTCTTGAGGTCTCCTTATGTGGTTTTGCATCAGGGCGATACTGGCTTCATAGAATTAGTCTGGAGTTGTTCACTCCCTTTCTATTTCATGGAAGAATTTGGGGAGCATTGATATTAGTTCTTCAAAGATCTGGTAGAGTTCAGCTATGACTCCATCTGGGCTTTTCCTTGTTGGAATGCTTTTTATTAGTGATTCAATCTCATTGCTTGTTACTGATCTGTTTAGGTTTTATATCTTCTTGTTCAATTTTGGTAGGTTGTATGAGTCCCAAAATTTCTCCATTTCTTCTAGATTTTCCAATTTATTAGAATGTAAGTAATGATGCTGTCTGTTTTAGTGGTGTCTGCGGCAACATGTCCACATGTAATTTTATTAACTAGTGTGTTCTCTTTCTTTCAGTTAGTTTGACTTAGGGTTATGAATCTTGTTTATCTTTTCAAAGAACCCACTCTGTTTTTCATTGGTCCTTTGTATTATTCTTTTGTTCTCTATTTCATTAATTTCAGCTGTGATCTTTATTATTTTGTTTCCTGTATTGGCTTTAGGAAGGATCTTTTCTTGTTTTTCTAAGACTGAGATGCAGTAATTGTTTATTTTGGACCTAATTTTTTTTAAGAGAGGCATTCATAGCTCTAAACGTTCTTCTTAGAACTGCATTTGCTGTGTCCCACAGGTTCTGGTATGTTGTATTTCTATTCTTGTTGGAGTCTAAGAATTTTTAAATTTCTCCCCTCATTTCTTTGATGATCCTCTCAATGTTAAATTTGTATTATTCACTCTATATATGTTTGTATAGTTTTTGTAGTTTTCTTTGTTGATTTCAAATTCATTCCAAGGAATTATCTAATAAGATCCAAGGAATTATTTGAACTTTTTTTGTATCTTCTAAGACTTGCTCCAGGGCCTAAATCTGATTTATTTTGGAGAATGTTTCATGAGCACCTAAAAAAATATATTTAGGTGTTGGTTGAAATATTTTGTAGATGTCATTGCATCTGTTATCACTATTCGAAACTCAAGCCTTTAGAAGATATGGTGGAGGCACTGAAAGATGGATTCGAACGTAGTATGCGAGAGCCAAGGAGCAGATGAACATCAGCTTTCTTCCCAGAAAGCCACAAGTCTGGCTCACTTGGTTGAATCAGGCAGTCTTTGCTCATAGTTGCTGGCTGGCAATTGTGGTTGTGAGTTGATAGGATAATTCACCTAGTAGAGAAACTGATTAAGAACATAAAAAAATTCTAAACTGATATGGTATAAAACTCTTCTGCTCCCCGCCCCCCGCCTCCCACAGTTCTGGGGATTGAACCCAGGGCCTCACATGTACTAGGCAAGTGCTTTACCTCTGAACTACATCCCTAAAATTTTAAAAATAAACAATTGCATGTATGTTAAGATACACACAGCATAAAATTTACCATCTTAATCACTTTTAAATGTATAATTAATACTAAGTATATTCATTTTTTTTGTGCAGTCTCCAGAATTCTTTTCATTTTGTAAGCCTGAAACAATTCCCCATTCCTTCTTACCCCAACTCCCGGCAACCACCATTTTATTTTTTGTCTGTAGGAATTTGACAAAGGTAGGGACCTTACATCAGTGGTATTATTTAGCATTTGTATTATTTCACTCAGTGTAAGGTCCTCAAAGTTCATCTATGGTTTGGAAAGTCTCAGAACTCCCTTTTTAAGGCTGAATAATATCCCCATTGTATGTGTATGCCACATTTTGCTTATCCAGTCATCTGTTAATGGATACAAAGGATACTTCCCACCTTTGGTCTATTGTGAATAACGCTATGAAAATGGATGTAAAAATATCTGTTTGAGTCTCTGTTTTCAATTCTTTAAGCTATCTGCCCAGAAGTAGAATTGCTAGATAACACGGTAACTGTTTTTAATTTTCAAGGGAACCATCATAGTTTTTCCAGAGTGAGGACACTATTTTACATTCCTTTCAGCAATACAGAAGGGTTTCAGTTTCTCCACCTCCATACCAAACTTTGTTATTTTCTATGTTTTTTTTTTTTTTTTTTTTTTTGGTACTGGGGATTGAACCCAGGGGCATTCCACCACTGAGCCACATCCCCAGCCCTATTTTGTATTTTATTTAGAGACAGGGTCTCACTGAGTTGCTTAGGGTCCCGCTAAGTTGCTGAGGTTGGCTTTGAACTCGCGATCTTCCTGCCTCATTCTCCCAAGTGCTGGGATTACAGGCATGCACCACTGTGCCGGGCATTTTTTATGTTTTTGACAGTAGACTTCCTAATGGGCATGAAATGGTGTTCCATTGTGGTTTAGACTTAATTTCTCTAATGCTTACTGATATTGAGCATTTTTCATGTGCTCACTGACCCATTAGTGCATTTTCTTTAGAGAAATATCTTTTCAAATACTTTGCCCAGTTTTAGTCATTTCTTAAAAAATGTTTTTATCAGTGCATTATAGTTTTAGTTACTGTTGAAAGAATAAATTTTTTTGTGACTTGGACTTCAAGCAATGTGGGAGGGTCTCATTAAGTCTTTTTATTTTTCTCCACTGATTCTCCCACAATCCCTATTGTGAAATAGGGTGGACTCTTTGAAGTTCATTTAAATTTTAAGCAGCATTAATTGTGATGGTCTATGTTCTTTAATTTTAACTTATGATATCTGTGTTAGCTTTTTAGATGAGTCAGATGTTATGTCTCTTCAGGAAGGTATCCACTATTCTCTTTGCTGATGACATGGTCCTAAACCGAATGGTTGACTTCCATCAGGAGCAGCAGCTCAGTATCAAACATGCCATTTTTAGGACATGTTTTGTTAGATAGAGCTGCACAGCTCTATTGGGTTCTTTGGTAATGGTGTATATTTTGGGACCAACACAAGCTAACAGAACCCACTAAAGCCACAGAGGTTCAATTCTTTCCCAAGTTAAGGGCAGCACAGGAGTCATATTAAGGGTCGTAAGTGGCAGGGGAAAAGGGTTTCTATTTTCTAACCTAGAAATCTTTCAGGCCAAGGTAACTACTATATGCTCTAAGCGCAGAAGCTTGGGGCTTCATTGCATTTGTGTGTGTTTTGGGAACAGATTAAAAGCTGCCCATTTGAGGACTGTCTTATTTACCTATAGTACATTTCCACCCATAATGTATGAAGTTTCCAGTTTCTCTATGTCCTCGTCAACAATTGCCATTTTTTGTCTTTGGGATTATAGTTATTTAAGTGGTACTGTGCAGTGATATCTAATTTTTGGCTACAATTTGCATTTCTCTAGTGACAAATGATGTTAAGCAACTTTCTGATGTATGTGTTGGACATAAACACATGCGCGCGTGCACACACACACACACACATATATATATTTTGAGATGGGGTCAAGTGGGCCTCAAATTCCTGTCCTCAGGTGATTTTCCTAACTCAAGCTCCTGAATAACTGGGTCTACAGATGCACATCGCTAATGTCTGGCTCATGTGTTTTCTTTAGTGAAAAAAAAATTTTTTTTAAATACTTCGCATATTTCAAAAAATGGGTTGTCTGCTTATATTGAATTATTAGAGTTCTTTATTTATATATATATATATTTGAATTATTAGAGTTCTTTATGTATTCCAGATACAAATTCCTCATCAGATACATGATTTGCAAGTATTTTATTTTTTATTTATTTTATTTATTTTTTATTTTTTGGAACCAGGGATTGAACTCAGGGACACTTGGCCACTGAGCCACATCCCCAGCCCTATTTTTTATTTTATTTAGAAACAGGGTCTCACTGAGTTGCTTAGGCCTCGCTAAGTTGCTGAGGTTGGCTTTGAACCCACGATCCTCCTGACTCAGCCTCCCAAGTCACTTGGATTACAGGCGTGCGCCACCACGCCTGGCTGCAAGTATTTTATCCCATTTGTGACTTTTTAAAATTTTTCTTACTGGTATCTTTTGAAGTGCAAAACTTTTTAATTTTGATGAAGTCTAGTTCATCAATTTTTTCTTTTCTGAATTGTGCTTTACTTAAGGAATCTTAGCTTACCCTGAGATAACAAAGATTTTCTCTTATGTTTTCTTGTAAAAATTGTATAGTGTTCTCTTATATGTAGGTAAAAACTATTAGGTCTATGATTCATTGAGTTAATTTTTGTGTATTACGTGAAGTAAGCTTTGAATTCACTCTTTTCCTTGTGGATTCCTAATTGTTCCAGCACCATTTGTTAAAAAAGATAACTTGCATACTTTTGACTCTTTTTAAAAATTTTGTTTGTGCCTTTAAAGAAAAGGTGGAGTAGGTGGGGCAAAATAATTAATTTATGAATGAAGATGAAGCTGCTCTTCTGTATCAAAGTTCTGAACACTTGAGTGAGAGATGGAATATCTGGCTGATGTTTTAAAGAATATCTTGAACAACAATTTTATTTTGTTTGTTTCCTTCATCTCCCCCATTCGCTCCCCAGCCCTGCACTGAACATCTGCTTCTGTCCTGTGAGGGGAAGTGAAAGATTTAGGTCAGGCATGAAAACAATCTTTGCTGCACTGTTCCCTTTTGAGAAAAACAAAAAACCCACCCTGCTGGGTCAATTCGGTTCTGAACTCCCCTATATCAACAATTCTATAGTGATTTTTAGAAGCTGTTTTTTTTCCAGGAAGAAAAACTGCTGTTGTGTGGCCTGAGTGTTATGAAATCCATCTGACTGGCCCCTTTCAAGGATGCTGACAAGAGTCAAGAGAGAATGTCCCCCAAGTATCACAGGACTTTCCCTTACATTGGCTTTACTGATGAATTTCTTATAAGAAGTACCTTAAAAGAGCTTTCTGAGAGCTGGAAATTTTCCCCATTCAGATCCTACATGTATTTCTTGTGCCGGGTAGAAGTAGGCCCAACTAAGAATAGGTTTAGTTGACTAATCCAAGGCAACAAGAACATCATCCTTGGGGAAGTTGTCTCTGGACAACTATTACCCATTCTACTTAAGTCTTTAAAAAGAACAGAACAATTACATCTTCCTTTATGGAAATTTACTTGGTTCCTCTGTTTATTAGTGCTGACCTAGCAGCTATAACTGGGGTACTTTTATACTCTGGCTTTGGTCAAAGTTCTCTCACAATTAGGGCTATGGCATCATCATCATCATCAATAAAATAATAGTTAATATAACATTTATGTACCAGACACTCTTTTCCTGCATTACCTGTGTTAGCTCATTTAACTGTTCCTTGGATGCATACGTTAAAGTGCATTATTGGAAGGATTTGGGGTATAAAAGCAATTGATATGGCATTTAGAGTAAGGGAAATTCCCTCTCCTGAAAGAGCTTTGAAGTCAGAAGAAAGGCTTAAGATGATGCATGAGGGGTAAAGTGAATAGTGGAGCCCTTTTTTGGGGTCCCACATTTTTTTCTTTTTCACTTCTAGAATTTGTCTGAGGCAAAGTGAGAGGGAAGAAACACTGGTCTTCATGTCCTTGCTTGGATTGGACATATTATTTTGATATCCTTCCTCAAGAGCCTCCAGGAGCCCTATCCTCCTCCACCTCAAGTAGGTACCTACTTTAGTGTCTGTGTTCTCTGTGTGACACTGGACCACTTCCCCAGCTGTCCATGCTTGTCCTTGGTAGGTTGGGTCGCTGTTGATGCTTTCTTGCTCTGTGTTTCAATGTGGCATCCATTTTCTGGAAAGGGGCAGCTTCAGCATCAAGGGGAAGAGCCTCCAAAATTCTAACCTACTACTTGTCAGAACCAGGAATCCCCCTGAGTTTAGGATTTCACCAATGTATGAACATTCTGGCTTCCTCTAAGCAGTTAGCCAGTTTTTTACTTTTATTGTAAGAGGAGAAAGTTTTCTGGGAGGAAAGAAAAAGCAAGGCAAGAGACTGAGCACAGGGTATCTGAAACAAGGAGAGGAATTAGAAAGGAAAAATTGGGAAACCTTCAACTACCCTGAAGTTTTCCCTGAGGGTCTTACCCTGCAAGTGGGGTTAGCAGAGGTAACCTATAAGTAGGCTCTTCATCGTTGCCCTCCAAATCCCATGAGAATTCTAACCGTGAACTTTGCCAGTCTATGTACCTCCTTCGTTGTCTAATGCAGAGGGTTGACTCAAATGATGTGAATGTCTAGACAGAGAAGTAAGAGTCAGGTTATTGCAAATGGGAGTGAGAGCTAGTTTTGGACAGGTAGTACCTGGTGGACAGGTGGTGCCTGGAGGTAGATTTAGGTGGCTATTTCCTTCACTGGTGCATTGATACTGACCCAGCTGCCATGGTTTCAATCTTGAACGTCCCATGAAGGCCCATGTGCTAAGGCGTGGTCCTCAGCCCATGGCACTATTGGGGGGTTGTAGAACCTTTAACAGGTGGGCCTAGTGGAAGGAAGTAGATTATCAGGGGTTTGCCCTTGAAGGGAATTTTTAGATCCAGCCCTTTCTTGTCTCTGTCTTTGCTTCCTGGCAACCACCAGGTGAATAGGCCTCCTCTGCTGTAAGCTCCTGCCATGATGTACTGTGTTACCAACAAGTCCAGAGAAATAGGGCCAGCAACCATGGACTGAAACCTCTGAAACTCTGAGCCAAAATAAACTTTTACTTTTTAAAAAATTGATTATACTAGGTATTTTGTCACAGCGATGAAAAACTAACACACCTTCCAGTCTGGGTGTGTGTCTAAGATGTTCTTAAAGTTCTCCTCAACTTGATTGAACATAGGCAGGCTTCTTTCTGACTATTGGCTTCCTACCTCTTTTTTCTTAGAGTGTTTACTTTAGAAAACTTGCAACTACAAATTCTTTGTTTCTTTGAGGCATAAATCTTCTCCCAGCCTCTTGGCAGTTTTACAATCCAGGAATGTCTTTCTCAAGGGCCTGGGCCTTCTGTTTGAAATGTAAACATCAAGAAAGATAGGGCCTGTATCTCCCAGTCTCTGTGGGAGGGAGGAACCTAACTTCAGTAAGTGGGACCAGCAAACACAGATGGCTTACTCACAATGACCAACCTTCCCCACCAATGTCCTCAGTATTTTCCCACTAGCTCACCCTAGTGCTTAAAAACTCTCCTTCCTTTTGTTTTAAGGGAACGGAATTCAATCTCCCTCCCTTATTACAATATATTTGACCCCCGCAGCAATAGTCTTAAATAAAATCTTTCTTGTCTCTTTAACTCCATCTTGTGCAATTTATCTTTGACATGGGGAAACTTACACAATATTTTACCTAAACTGACTCCCAGTGAGTTTGAAAAGCCATTAACCTAGAATATAGTATAACTTTGTCATGGTGCCCTGTTATTGGACTCATTACTGGGGTTCTGTCATTTAAAATATTTCACATGCTATTAAACACCTTTCAGGAGTCTAAAACAAAAACCAGAATGCTTCTCATCTTTCCTTGTCGTGAGATACAGGAAATATTCCAGCTACGAACACAGTTTTATATACACACATATACAGGTACACACAATTAGCAATCCTTATCTCTTTTTGTGGACCCTATATGCCAGACCCTATATACTTTCTGTATATAGTACAGTTTCTCATTGAATCCTTATAGTATTTCTATGAGTTAGGTACCATTATTTAGTTCACAGATGAGGAGGCTGAGGTTTCCTCATGGTTATCCTTTAAGGATTCACTAAAGGTAATCCTACCTCTTTAGGATTCTGCTCAGAGGGAAATCTGCATTTCCAAAGAGATAAAGATGGGCTTCTGTTAACTTGGCAGCATTGTAGATTTTACTATGCCTTGAATTTCATCTCAAGTTCCTATGTTCTCCATTTCCTCCTCCATGTTTGTCACCTGTAATTCTACTTTGTGACCCAGCCCAAGCTCATGGAGCAGTCATTCTGATCTTGGTTTGGGGTTGCTCAGACAAGGACAACTGGGGATCTCCCCTGGTTCTTCCAGCACCAGTATGTACTTCCTCAGTGGAACTTGAAAATGGTAGCAATTTCCTCTCTGACTCGTGCATAGGAGGAGATTGCAACATTTTTTGTCATTCTCTCAAGCATCTGTTCTCTTTGCAGCACTTGGGTGATGAATCTGACTCAACGATGCTCTATGATGTCACCAACTCCACACCTGATGATATCACAAGGCTCAATTATAAAAAAAGCATCAGGAAGTAGACAGAGCAATGGTTTCTACTTATTTCAAAATATCAGCAATGACAGAGAAATAAATCCCTGTTAAAAATACTGAAGTCTTTCTAGCTTCCAAGCTTTTTTCTTTTTCCTGAGATGGAAGGGATCTTTCCAATACTGACTAATTTCTATAGCTTTTATATCAGTCTACACTTAAAAACTTCACAGGTGAAATTCCAGAATATTGAATTACCCAGAAAAAGCATCTCTGGGACTATGAATGGCTCCGTGCACTGAGGCAGGTGCTGGGCCATGTTTTCACCAGAGTCCCCTGTCATGTGGAATGTGGTGAGGTTTTATTCTTTGAACCTTTGGAAAGCATAGTGGGGTTATGAACCCTGGTCATTTGAATTCAGGGGGCAACTTCTCTCCTTTAACCTATTGGCATGAATGCTTCTCACTAGGCCTCTAAGACATGCAACTCCTGCTTTGGATAAATATAAGAATATTACACGTATTTGTTATTGGTGTCACGTCTTGATGTTTTTTGGTGTTGATGGGGGTATTTTGTTGAAATTAACATCTACCATCTTAAACAAGGAAAGTTGAAAGATTTCAAAGAATAATTTCCCTCAGTTGTAAGCACTTTTCGGAAAATAGAGAAGCAACCACTGCTGGCAGGTTTTTTTCTTCTTCTAATCTTTCAGTCTTTTATTCTAAAGGTCTGTTGTTTTAAGTAAAAGTACCTGGCCCCTGTCCAACAAGAAGATATGCCTTTAGGAACAGCAGAAATGAGAAAAATTCAGATACAATGAGACTGGAAACCAGATAACATGTGGAATAATGATGATAAAAGGACTCCAACCCTTCTATGAATGTATCTACTCAAATTTTCTTTTAAAGTAAGAAAATTATAAGAATACACATATGGAGTCAATCTGGGAAAACAAGTCTTTTCTCTGATGCCCCCAGGGACAATCTGCAATTAATTAGTGGCCACAAAATAATCTGTGATTAAGCAAAGTGAGAGCAGCTAAGAAGTAAGTTGGGGGTTAATTATCAGTCTGGAAAGTCAGAAAAGAAATCTGGGATGATTTGGTAAATACTACATTTTTGACAGGCTGACTTCTGAAAGTGTCGTTAGGCCTGATGGCCTCAGTCGGTTACCTACTGTCTTGTCACTAACAATATCTGCAGACAATGTACTTAACTTCTAATGTGTTTCATATATAAAATAAGGAAAAAGGTATTAAGTGAGATAATCCTTAATACAGTCCCTGGGCATAACTGCTCAAGAAATGTTAAGAATTACTAGAAATAGTAATATAGTGAGCAAGCAATGGCCAGACAACCTTGCTACTCTTGTGGCTCTTTTTTTCCTGTCTATAGAACTGAATCATCAGTGATGATCTGGATTTTGTCTTTGGGTTGCTGTAAGACAATAATGGAATTATCAATCAAAGATGTTTTTCACAAGTGCTTTTGGGAAATCCAGCTTTTTTTTCTGAGACTTCTTCATTACAAAAGACTCTCAGAAGGTAGCAGATATTTACTACTAATGAAGCTGTGTACATGCTCACCATTAAGATGGCAAATTAAAAAATCAAAAGAGTAATTCTTTACCTTAGAAAATAATTTGTAGTACACTTGGACTCTGCCAAAACTTGACCTCTTGTAGCCCTCTGAGATGTCCCTGTCAGCCAGTTACTGGTAGAAGATGGAGAAAAGAGGCAGAAAGGATGTGAATATATGTTACATTGATATTTGTGCAGAAGCCAAAATGTTTTTATCTAGTATTCAGTGTGCATAGCATGAGAGTAGGATAATTTGTAAAAATATGCATTTTAAAGGCTAGCATTTATTGATTTTGATCATAAAACTAAGTACATTACTTCAGAAAAGTTAGAATGCAGAAATAAAAAAGAAGAGAATATCAAGTGCTAATATTTTGATGCATTTTATTCTTGCTTCTATAGAAAGTATGATGTCTAAATATGTATTTATAGTTTTAATATAGGTCCTTTAATTTCTAAATTCCTAAAGAATCAGTAAATCAACTTTGGTTTCCTGGACATAGGTTTTCATCAGAAGTCTTTGTTGATTATGTTGGAGGAGCCTCATGGTTCAAAATTACTGTTTGGGTCTTCTTGAGTTCTGGTAGGACAGGGCTGTGCTTCTCAAAGTGTGGTCTGAGAATTAGTAATCCCAGCACCAACTGGGAGCATATTAGAAATGAAGAATTTTGGACCCCATCCCAGACTGAGTGAATCCCTAACTGAGTTTTAAAATGATATCTGAGTGATTTGTGTGTGCATTTAATTTTGAGTAATACTATTGTAAGAAAAATTTGACAAAGCATATTCTCTCTAAAACAGTTTTTGAGGGCCTGATTAGTCCCTCCTCCAAGGACAATATCCCCTCCTACCAGACCACCAACCGCTTCCTGAGTTCTCACTTTCGCAAAAACACTGTTGGAAAAAGAATGGAGAACCCCTAAACAGCCCGCAGGAAAACATTGAGGCATCTTTCCCAGGAAGGAGATATAAGACACAAAATGAATCTGGGAAGCACAACATGCCAATAAAACTCTGCAAATCTAAAGTCTGTATTGCTCAACATTTTATTACTTTATCAAAGTACTCTTCCTGGGCTCACTGTTGAATTACTAGGAAATGGTGCTCAAGCAATTGAAAAACCCAGCAATAAACTTCACTAATTGCATTTTAATTGTGGGAGCTTTTGATGTAGGTGTCTATTGACTTGGAGAATTGAGACCAGCTCAGAAATCAAACAATAGAAAGAAAATACTTGAAAACAACATGTTCTAGAATTGGAGCAGCTTTCCAAAATGGAAGTAGACATGCTTTCTCACCTTTATACTTCTTGTTTACTGGAATCAGAATGTATCTACAAAGCTGGGTTGTGGCAATTTTCTGGTGAGCATGACCAATGGTAGTTCATATTTTACAGCATTTTCTGATTCACAATGTATTGTGACTGTGCCTATCAAATTTTAATGTTCATACAAATAACCTGGGGACCTTGTTAAAATGAGAAAACTTTTTTTGCCTTTCTAACAAATTCTCAAGTGGCACTGGTATTGCTGGTCCACAAATCACACTTTGAGTAGTAGGTCCTTAACCATGATTTCTCTAGAAAGTCATAGAAATTATATAAGATAGGTAGAATTGCCATTTCCCCATTTGCTTTCAGAATATTAACTACCAGATTATTAACTAGAGTCACCATGCTGTTTGCCAGGTCTCCAGAACTTACTCATTTCATAACTAAGTTTGTACCCTTTAAACAATAGCCCCTATTTCTCCAATTCGTGCGACCTCTGATAACCACCCTTGTACTCTGTTTCTGTAAATTTGATTTAGATTTCCCATATATGGTGAGACAATGTAGTATTTGTCTTCCTGCGACTGACTGATTTCATTTAACATAATGTCCTCCAGGTTCATCTATATTGTCACAAATGGAAGAATTTTCTTCCTTTATAAGACTGGATCATATTCCACATTTTCTTTTTTATTCATTATTAATGGACACAAGTTGCTTCCATGTCTTAGCTGTTGTAAATAATGCTACAGTGAACAGGTAATGCAGCTATCTCTTGGAGACACTGATTTTTTCCCCCCTATGGACATGTAACCTAGAATTGGAATTGCTACATTATATGATAGTTTTATTTTATTTTATTTTTGAGGAAACTCTACACTATTTTCCATGATGGTTGTTCCAATTTACTTTTCTCCCAACAGTGTACAAATTTTCCCTTTCTCCACATTCTCACCAACACTTGTTGTCTTTTATCTTTTGGATAAAGGCCATCCCAACATGTGTGGTGATAATCTCATTGTGATTGGAGTTGAATTTCCCTGGTGATTAGAAATGCTGAGCATTTTCTCATACATCTGTATGAAACAGACATTTGTATATCTTTGGAAGATTGCTCAGGTCTTTTGCCTATTTTTTTTCCCCATTGGGTTGTGTGTGTGTGTGTGTGTGTGTGTGTGTGTGTGTGTGTTTTGTTATTGAGTTCTTTATTTATTTTGGATATTAACTCCTTATGAGATACATAGTTTGTAAATAATCTCTCCTACTTTGTAGATTGCCTTTTAATTTTGTTGATTATTTCCTTTGCTGTGCAGAAGCCTTTTAGTTTTATCCAATCTCACTTGTTTATTTTTGCTTTTGTGGCTTTTGTATTTGGTGTTTTACCCCCCAAATCAACCATTGAATAGTTTCTCTCTCTCTCTCTTTCTTTTCTTTTTTTCTTTCTTTTCTTTCTTCTTTCTTTCTTTCTTTCTTTCTTTCTTTCTTTCTTTCTTTCTTTCTTTCTTTCTTTCTCTTCTTCCCCCTCCACTTCCTCCCCCTCCTCCTCCTCCTCCTCCCCCATCCCCCCTCCTCCTCCTGTTCCTTTTCTTCTTCTTCTTCTTCTACTTTTGATACTGGAGATTGAACCCAGGGTGCTTAATCACTGAGCCACATCCCCAACCCTTTTTATTTTTTATTTTGAGACAGGGTCTTATTACATTGTTTAGGGCCATGCTAAGTTGCTGCCTCAGGCTCCTGAGGTGCTGGGATTACAGATGTGTGCCACCATGCCTGACTGAATGCAGTTTTTCAAAGTTGTAATATTAATAAATTCTTCTTGGGCTTGTTCAATTTTTAAATAATATTATGTTCTTTAGGTAATTTTTGAGAGTTTATCATTCCTGGGAATTTTGAATTAAGATGATAGTTTTTATTCCTCAAACATCTTATAAAACGTTCATAAATGGATTTCAAAGCAATCAAAGGAGGAGCCAACATTGGAACAATTTGAGATACTTAATAAAGCTGAGCCTCAGCAGTGGGAAACTGAGGAGAAATCTGTTTTCTAGGATCCATAAAAGTTTGAGGAATTGTCACATGGGTACTCCTGGAAGAGGAGAGGTATTACTATATAGGACATCATTGATTTAAAATCTGTTTAAAAAGCAGTTTGGAGATCATTGCTTTCTCTCTCCCACAATTCCTTCTTCCTTTTCAACTGTGCCTTACAGAATGGCTTTTGTAAAGAAGGGCCATTCAGCCATCAACAGGGTAGTGACCTAGGAATATACCATGAACATTCTCAAGACCTTCCATGGTGTGGGCTTGAAGCATAGCCTGCTGGCATTCAAAGAGGTCTAGAAATTGGTCACGAAGGAGGTGGGGACTACAGATGTGTGTACTGATAGCAGGCTTAGCAAAGGTGTTGGTGCTGAAGGAAGAAGGAATGTCCCATATTGTATCCCTATGTAGTTGCCTGGAAAACATAAAGAAGGTGAAGAGACATCAAAAATGCTCTGTACTTTGGTTACCTGTATACTTGCTACCACTTAAATCTGTAGACAACCAATGTCTGATTGTCAAGTAGTTGTAAGACTACGGAAAAAGAAAAGCAGTTTGATCCTCTCTTTCAATTCACAGACTTACAATTGTTTTCTACCCCAACCCATCCTGTAGGAATGTTGAAGAAAATTGCTCACTGGAGACTGTAAAATAGAGGCTTTTGTGCTAGGATTTGTTAGGAATAGTTAAGGGTGTGACCATAATACTGAAACCAGAGATTAAGCAAATATTTTTATTGTGAATACTGTTTTCCTGCTTTTCCCCAGACTTCTTCACTTAACCTCAATAATGTTGATAGGAAGACTTATATCTTCTAGGGAAGAGACTGGAAGATCCTTCTGTAGGAACTTCTCTAGACCAAGAAGAAAGAAGCAATGCTACTGATTGGGGAGAGAGCTCTCCAAGGAAGTGAACAACTAAATCAACAAGTACAATGAGGTTCCTGGTTGACTAGCCTCAATCAAAGGCTTGGAACATCCAATCAGCTCCTTTGTGTCCCCTCCTAAATATAAGCAGATAAACAAGTCCCCCAGCTAGCTGAGAAGAGATTTCACCATGAATACAGAGAGCAAAATAAACACACAGGGATAAAGGCAACTTAGAAAAAAGATTTTTAAGAGAGGAAAGACTACTTAAAAATCATAATTAGTGTCCTCAGAGAGATATAAGATGACATTGAAACTGGAGTTTGAGACAAAACTTGAGTCTCTGCTTCTGCTGGCAGGTGGGGCCTGTGCAATTTGCATGCCTCTGAGGCTGAGAAAGCCCATCTTAGTGTTAGCAGATAATCACAGTAGGAAATACACTTCCCCTTACTCAGAGCTAGAACAATGATTTACTCTGGTTCATTATACAGTGACCAGTGTGGAGAAGGAATCAGTAAATCAAATAAAATGCTCAGTTGAAAGTACTTCTAATAAAGTAGCCAACACTGAAGACAGACTCTCAGAGCTGGAAGACAAAGTAGCAGACCTGGAACATTCAGACACAAGAAGATGTACTAATAGTAAGTAGGTATGCTCCAAACATTGGTGCACCTATTCAGATAAAAGAGATCTACTCAAATTAAAGCCTCAGATAGACCAGACCCCAGTACAATAATACTGGATGATTTCAACATACCTCTTTCACCAATAGGTCACCCAGACATAAACTCAGTAAAGACTCTTCAGACTTCGAAAATACCATAAATGAAATAGATTAAATAGATATCCACAGAACATTTCATCCAACAATAGCCTAATACACTTCCTTTTCAGCTGCTCGTGGAACCTTCTCCAAAATAGACCATATTTTAGGTCACAAAGCAACTCTTACCAAATACAAAATAAATTGATATAAGTTCTTTCATCTTATTTGATCATAATGGAATGAAACTTTAAATATACATCCCAAAAACTACAGAAACATATAAACACTTAGAGATTGAACAATATAACTTTTGAATGATGAACAGGTGACAGAAAAAACCAGGGGAGAAAGTTGAAAATTCTTAGAATCAAACAAGAATAATGATACAACATATCAGAATCTCTGGAACACTATGAAGGCAGTTCCAAAAGGAATATTTATAGCTATGAGTGCCTACATAAGAAAATCACAAAAGATGTCAAATAAGCAACATAATGATATATATTAAGGGCCTTAAAAAAGAACAAATATAGAAAGTTAGAATAAATTTTATTATATCACTGATAACTATTTAACATTTTTTGGAGGGGGGTGCTTGGGATTGAGTTCAGGGTCTTGTCCATGCCAGGCAAGTGTTCTACCACTGAGCTATACTATGTAACTTACTTTCTCTTCTTTTTTTAAAAAAATTTATTTATTTTTATTTTTACAGATTGCATTTTGATTTGTACACAGATGGGGTACAACTTAACATTTCTATGGTTGTACACAATGTAGATTCACACAATTTGTGTAATCATACATGCATGTAGGGTGATGATGCCTGTCTCAGCCCAGTGTCTTTCCTTCCCCTGCCCCTCTCCCACTCATTTCCCTCTACACTATCCAACTATGGTTTTTTGGGATCGGATTATTTCATTTAGAATGATATTCTCCAACTCCATCCATTTACCTGCAAATGCCATAATTTTATTCTTTAATGCTGAATAATATTCAATTGTGTATATAAACATGGTTTCTTTATCCATTCATCTACTGAAGGGCATTTAGGTTGGTTCCACAATTTAGCTATTGTCAATTGAGCTGCTATAAACATTGATTGTGGCTGCTTTACTGTACTATGCTGATTTTAAGTCCTTTGGGTATAAACCAAGGAGTGGGATAACTGGGTCAAATGGTGAGTCCATTCCAAGTTTTCTGAGGAATCTCCATACTGCTTTCCAGAGTGGCTGAACCAATTTGCAATTCTATCAGCAATGTTCAAGTGTGCCTTTTCCCCCACATCCATGCCAACTCTTATTATTGTTTGTGTTCTTGATAATAGCCATTCTAACTGGAGTGAGATAAAATCTAGGATGGTTTTGATTTCAATTTCTCTAATTACTAGAGATGAGCACTTTTTTATATATTTGTTGATCACCTGTATATCTTCTGTGAAATGTCTGCCCAATTCCTTAGTCCATTTATTGATTGGGTTCTTAGTATTATTGGTGTAAAGTTTTGTAAGTTCTTTATAAATTATGGAGATTAGTGCTCTATCTGGAGTGCTTGTGGAGAAGATTTTATACCACTCTGTAGGCTCTCTTTTCACATTATTGATTGTTTCTTTTGCTGATAAAAAGCTTTTTACTTTGAATCTATCCCATTTATTGATTCTTGCTTTCATGTCTTGCACTCAGGGGGTCTTGTTAAGGAATTCTGGTCCTAAGCCAACATGAGAAGATTTGGGCCTACTTTTTCTTCTATTTGATGCAGGGTCTCTGGTCTAATTGTAACTTTCTTTCCGTTTTTTTTTTTAGACTTTCTTTTTTATAATTTTAAAAAAATTTTACAGACTGCATTTTGACTCATCGTACACAAATGGGGTACAACTTTTCTATGGTTGTGCATGATGTAGATTCATACTATTCATGTAATCATACTTGTACATAGGGTAATGTCTGTTTTTAAACCTTCTTAAGGATTATTTTTCATCTATAAAATCAGCATTTTAAAAGTTAAAAGATCATTTTTGGCCAGTCATTCTGACCTTTATTCCCACAGAATCATTTGCCAGTACCCTGAGGAGTCTATTTGAAAGTCACCTGTTTTTTCTTATGTATGCAAAGTTTCTGAGAAGCAGTGAAAAAGACAACAGAGAGATGGCAGGAGGGAGGAGAACCTTTGGCTATTCCCATAAATGGATGTGGAATCTGTGAATTAAGGGGAGCCCTTGTTCCAGGATAATTCCAAGTGAACATAATTCCCCTTCACTCAGAGCTGGAACAATGATTTAGTCTGGGTGATTTACACAGTGACCAGTGTGGAGAAGGAATTGTGTTTATAATTAAAGAACCATGGCTCTGTAATTGACATATGTCATATAGGTGTGAGTCATTGATAAATGTCCATCCTTTCTGTAAAATAAGACTGGGCCAGGTGAGGGAGGTTGGTTACTCAAAAAAGGAAAACCCAATGTGGTGCAATAGGTGCTATAGGTAAGGCACTGGGTGTAATTCTGCACACCAAGTTGCCTCTAGTTCAAGTTCCCTTGGGCTCAAGTCTCAACTTCTTGCTTTAAAGTCCTCTCCTGCTTGTCACTATTAAGTGAAATGAAGCTTCTCCAGCTTGAGCAAGCCTTGGAATAACCTGGAAGGTTTGTTAACGTACACAGGAGTCTGAGTCCTGTGTTCAGAAACAGATTCAGTGGGTCTGCAGCAGAGCCCAGAATATGAATTTTTAACAAGTTCCCATGTGCTGCTGCTGCTAAGTAGTGGATCATAGTTTCTATAGCACCAACTACAGAATTTTGAGATGTTCGGATGAATAGTAGATGAGTTTATTAGGAAAGTGTGTGAATGTCAGACATTCCTAGGGATTTTTATAATTAATTATATCCTATAAAGAGTGTACAAACATTGATGTGACTGTATCACTGTAGCAATCTGACTTTAAGTCCTTTGGGTATAGGCCAAGGAGTGGGATAGCAGGGTCAAATGGTGGATCCATTCCAAGTTTCCTGAGGAATCTCCACACCGCTTTCCAGAGTGGCTGCACCATCTTGCACTCCCACCAGCAATGTATGAGTGTACCCTTTTCCCCACATCCTCGCCAACACCTGTTGTTGTCTGTATTCTTAATAAAAGATATTCTAATTGGAGTAAGATGAAATCTTAAGGTGGTTTTGATTTGCATTTCTCTTATAACTAGGGATGTTGAACATTTTTTCATATATCTGTTGACTGCTTATAGGTCTTCCTCTGTAAAGTGTCTGTTCATTTCCTTGGCCCATTTATTGATTGGGTTATTGGTGTTCTTGGTGTAAAGATTTTTGAGTACTTGGTAGATTCTGGAGATTAGTGGCTCTATCTGAAGTGTGTGTGGCAAAGATTTTCTCCCACTCTGAAGGCTCTCTCTTCACATTGCTGAATAGCTAGATTATGGAATCAACCTAGATGCCCTTCAGTAGATGAATGGATAAAGAAACTGTGGTATATATACACAATGGAATATTACTCAGCCATAAAGAAGAATAAAATTTGGCATTTGTAGGTAAATGGATGATGTTGGAGACTGTTATGCTAAGTGAGATCAGCCAATCCCAAAAATCCAAAGGCCGAATGGTCTCTCTGATAAATGAATGATGATGCATAATGCGGGGGGGGAAGGGTGGCAAGAATGGAGGAAGGAAAGATAGCATAGAGGGAAGGGAGGGGTAGGGGTGGGGTGGGGGGTAAAAATAATATCAGGATGTGTGACAGATACCATTGCCCTGTGTACATGCATGAACACACAGATGGTGTGACTCTACTTTGTGTACAACCAGTGAAACAATAGCTGTACTCCATTTGTGTTCAATGAATCAATAAGTAAATAAAAAAAAAATTCTAAAAAAAAAAGAGTGTACAAAATGTGTACAAAATGTATTTTTGAACAAATAGGCATTTGTTCATTTGTAACAGATAATGATTTTAAAAACCCAATCTACTTACCAGCTGGGTCAAGAAACAGACTATTTCAGTACATTAGAAAACCCTTTGGGGGACCTTGATTAGCTTGTATTTTGGCTGATTTTTGGTATCTACGTTCATGATTGAAAATGGCCTATAATGTTCCTTCTTTACACTATTTTTGTTAGTTTTTGAAATAAACACTATGCAATGTTCAAACAGTTCTGAAGAATATTTCTTCTCTTTTTTAATAATTTGTGTTAAATCATAAAATCAATTTGTATGCCTTCAATAACCAAATATTCTTGTGTTATAGGAGGAACAAATGTCTGGGGCTGAGAGTGTAGTTCAGTGGTAGAGCATGTTTAGCATGCGTTAGGTCCTGGGTTTGGTCCCAAGAATACACACACACAGGAACAAATGTCATAGAAGTATAGAAGTGGCTGAACCACTGAGTCAATATCTTTAATGGTTGTAAAACTACTAAAATTTTCTTCTACTTGAATTGATTTTTGGAAGTGATATTTCCCTAAAAATTTATAATAGCTAAGCTGTTTTCAAATGTATTTTACCTTCTTCAATTTCTGACATTATTTATGCTTTTTCTTTTATTCTCCTAATACATCTTACCAGAGGTTAGTCAGTTAAAATTAGTTTTGTAATTAAAAGTATTTTGGTTTTGTCAGTTGTCTCTATTATAAGTTGTCAATTTGCCCGAGTATTTCTTTTTATCCACTTTTTTTTTTCTTTTTATCATTTGACATCCCTCTTATCAGGAGCTGGGGCCCATGTTGCGTCCATTGGAGTCTCAGTGGGTGTAATGGTTAATTTGAATTGTCAGCTTGATTGGATTAAGAGATGCCAATGATGAAGAGGCCTCTGGGTGTGTCAATGAAGGCCTGTCTAGGAATGGCTGGAGTGTGGGATAGTGAACTGAAGTGGAGACCCTCCCTAAGCCTGGGCAGCACCACCCAATAGGATGGTGGCTTGGATGGAAAAAAAGTTGGAAGAACAAGGAGGCAGATGCAGATGCAAGCTTGGCTCTTCTTAACCAGTTCTTAATCGCTGCTTTGATTGTGTGAGGATATGGGACTCTTGTTTCTTCACTCTTCCAAAGTGGATTCTGCCAGTGATTCTCCAGGTAGTTTCCAGAAACCTTGGTCTCAGACTCGGGTAACACTTTTGATCTTTCTTGTTCTGGGGCTTCTGTATATTGGACTGTGCAGCTGCTGGTTCTTCTACCTCTCCAGTTGTAAATGGCCATTGTGGACTATCCAGCTTTGGGTTTTGTAAGCCAATCTAATAAATCCCCTTCTTATAATCATACTTCTGTTGATTCTGTTCCTCTAGAGAACCCTGACAGATACAGTGGGCTTGTGACTGCTTAGACTACAGTGGAAATGATGCTAGGTGATCGCTGAGGCTGGGTCGTACAAGGTGGTGTGGCTTCTTGTTCACTGTCACACTTGCTCTTGAAGTCCTGAGCCCTCATGGAAGAAGTCTCATTCCCAGGGACTGCCATGCTGGAGAACCATATGCAGGAACTCTGGTTATCAGCCCCAGCTGAGCCTGTCCTGTGATTAAAGAAAGTAAAATTGAAATGGGATTCTTCTGTCCCTAGTCCTCCAGACATACCCTTTAAGTCACTTCACAGTTTTGGAGTTGTCATAGCTGGGTCCCAGATGTCGTTGAGCAGAGATAAGTCATCCTCTCTGTGAATATAATCACATGTTATTATGTTATGCTTCTGTGTTTCCAGGCGGTTTGTTAAGTAGATAGATGACTTAAAGAAAAAAAAAATGCCTCCACATCGGCTGTTGAGAACTCACTTTTCTCAGTCTGTCACTGTTTCTTGGTTTATTCACATCCACTTACCTGTGAAGATCAAGAAATTTTCTTGGATATAAAACAGTGTACATAGCAACCATTGTCCTCTCTTTGACTTGAATTTGGCTTAGGATCTGTGGCTGACAGGCAGCATTAATCTTTTAAAGAATGAAATGTCTCTGGGCATTCCAGTCATCTCAGAAGAAGATGATGCCTCCCGCCCCCCATGGGTTCATCCTTCGCCATTAATTTCCGCTTCCTGTGGCTAAATGCAATAGATGATCCTGTGGGGGTGGTGTGTGTGTCTGGAGACTAATTCTGTTCTATTTATTTGCTTCTGAAAAGCAAACCAAATACTACTTCAAGATGACTTCCCCTTGACAAGGACTATTACTTTTAGAATCTGTTCTGAAAACTTGGAATGGAACCACCATTTAGCCCAACTATTCCACTCCTTGGTTTATACCCAAAGGACTTAAAATCAGCATACTACAGTGTTGCAGCCATGACAATGTTTATAGCAGCTCAATGCACAATAGCTAAGCTATGAAACCAACTTGGATGACCTTCAACAGATGAATGGATAAAGAAAATGTGGTATATATAGACAATGGAATATTGCTCAGTCTTGAATAGGAATGAAATTATGGCATTTGCAGGTAAATGGATGGAGCTGAACAATATTAGGCTAAGTGAAATAAGTCAATCCCCCCAAACCAAAGACTGAATATTCTCTCTGATATGCAGATGCTAATTTGCAATAAGTGGGGCGGGCTAGAGAAGAGAGGCACTTTGGATTAGGCATAGGTGAGTGAAGAAGCGAAGGAGGTATGGGGGGGGAGGAAGGATAGTAGATTGAATCAGACATTATTACTCTATGTGCACATATGATGACATGACCAGTGTGATTCTATACCATGTACAACCAGAAGAATGAGAAGTCATACTTAATACATGTATGATGTGTCAAAATGCATTCTTCTGTCATATATAACTAATTAGAACAAATTAAAAAAAAAACCCTAAAAACAAAACCAAAAATCTGTTCTAAGGTGGTTTGTGCTTTCTTTTGAGGAAGTCTTGGGAAAAAGGCAGCCTTATCGTTTGGCTAAACATCAAGCCTGCCAGATTTATACTGTGCCCCAAATGTAGCCTTGTCTTTGTCCTTTGAAGTACTAGAGCATATTGTACAGGAAGTTCTTTATTGAAAGTAACGAATAAAGTCTGTTTAATGAGGATTTAGTACTTCTATTTTATCTTAATGGGTCTTATAATGCAGAACTTTACTTTTCACATCTTTGATATCAAGGTACTAAAATCCTTGAGTAAACTTATTGATAATATTTATTCTGTTTATTTATAGGCAAATTAAGCCAGTTACTCAGTAAGCTGTCTCTGAACTTGAATCACTTACAGTGTTCTAAAGTGCTTTGAACTTTCTTGGGGAAAATTCTGGAGGGGTTGATAAGGAAATTTGACAGTAAAATGAGTGACAGGATCTAGTTAATTCTATTTTCAACTTGTCCGTTGGATTTGTTAAGCTTCGCCATCTTCTCAGACCAGGAGAGAAGGGTGCTGCTGCCTTTTGCCCCCCGACTCAGCTCCCTATCAGTCACTATGGTTTGTAAGAGCACATGCTGTGTCTTATTTGTGGCTGTATTTCCATTGCCTAGCACTGTGCTAACACATAGCTGATACACATTAAATGTTGAAAAAGTACATTATACTCTTCAAAACCTTCAATGGACCCATATTGCCTAAGAACGAAGTCTACTTCCCTTGGCATGACCCTGCAGGCAGCAGGTACGTTCAGACAGATGAGCAGTGTTCAAAAGGGTGTGAATGACATTGAAGCAAGGGAGGTGATAGTCAGGGTTGCTGGAAGGTTTAAGCAAAAATATCCTGGAGATACTGGTAACAATTTATGTAAGTGTATACATGTACGTATATGCACATGTAAGTATATGCACATGTAAGTATTTAAGAATTGGGGATTTTAATAATGATAATATATACTATTTTTGTATTTGGCATTGGGTAACTTTTCAGTTTTTTCTTTTTTAAATTTGAAAAACTCATTTTGCTTCTAAATAAGTCAAAAGTAAAGTTCAAAAAGTTTTTAGCCAGACACAGTGGCACATGCTTTTAATCTTAGTGAGTCTGAGTCTGAGGCAGGAGGAGAAGGTTTGAGACAAACCTTGGTAATTTAGCAAGACCCTGTCTTGAAATAAAAAAAATAAAACGGACTGGGAATGTAGCACAGTGATAGAATGTCTAAGAGCTCAATCCCCAGTATTTCACCCCTACTCTGGCCACTCCAAGTACTTTTTACAGATTCAAAACTCAATCTGGTATATTCATAGACTTCTTATAGTACTAAGAATTCTGTCTTGATCAATGTTAAACAAAGAAGTTTAAAAAGATATCAGGACTGGGCGAAGTGGTGCTTGCTTGTAATCTCAGTGGCTTGGGAGACTGAGGCAGGAGGATGGTGAGTTCAAAGCCAGCCTCAGCAACAGCAAGGCACTAAGCAACTCAGTGAGACCCTGTCTCTAAATAAAATACCAAGGAGGGCTGGGGATGTGACTCAGTGGTTGAGTGCCCCTGAGTTCAATCCCCAGTACCAAAAAAAAAAAAAAAAAAATCAGACTAGTTTTTATAAATCAGAAACAGTAGGTCCTTTGTAGTAAAATCATATCTACCTATGAAGCCTCTGCTCCTCATGAGAAGGAGGCCTGCTTCCTCATCTTTCCCCTGATGAGAATGGGAAGGGAAGGTGTATGTGTGTGTGTGTGTGTGTGTGTACACACACATGACTTTGTGAAACATCCAGATTTCAAACAATAAATTACTCACAATTTTTCTTAAGGTTTTTCAAACTTAAGAAGATGAATTTTCAAAGGTAATTTTTCCAAGTATTTGAGAACAACCGCATGTACAATTAGTGCCTCAGAGATAAATTTCTGTCCATATGAAGTACACATTACTCTTTTTTTTTCCCTTAAGAAATTAACACTGAGTTTTTGATCAGAAGCTGCAGTAGTCTCCCCTTATCCATGATCTTACTTTCTCCCTTTTCAGTTAGTCATGGTCGATTTTGTTCTTAAAATATTAAATGGAAAATTCCACAAGTAGGCCCTTCATAAGTTTCAAACAATCTTTATTATAGTATATTATTATCATGGTCTGCTTTATTATTAGTTATTATTATTAATCTCTTACTGTACCTAATTCATAAATTAAATTTAATCATATATGATGTACAGGTAGGAAAAACCATAGTATACATAGGGTTTGGTACTATTTGAGGCTTCAAGCATCCAACTGGGGATCTTGGAACACATCCCCCATGCAAAGGTGGGGGGGATCTATGGTATCAAGTTTTTTAAATTTTTAAAATAAAGCCTCCAAAAGCTCTGCTGTGTCAAATAAGGTTAAAATGAGAATCCTATGTTTGCAAAAGGTATTCATTGTAGTCATCTGATTCAGGGAGCCTTTTGGGCACTGAAAGAATGTGTCAGGGAAGCTTGCTTTCAGGGCCAGTGTCTGAGTTGGCTTCATTGTAGGAGTCAGACCTGAAAGTGGGAGGGAAGGAATCTGTGAAAGTTGTGTAGTTTATTCACAAAACCACATAAGTAGAAATCTTCTCTCAATTGTTTTCTCTAACAGAAGAAGCTAAATCCTGGAAAACACAAATGTGAGACACTGGGAGGTACTCTCCCTGTTTCCTGCCTTCCACTCCATACTGCAAACCCCCAGTAAATATCCACTAGAGAAATTCTTCAAAAAATGCCTCAGTTAGGTCAAGTCATGTGACCTCCCGGTTCAACATAGCTGAGGGCTTCACATAACATTTATGAATAGAATCCAATAGTCTCAAATTTTGGCCAGCTCTCAAACTAATCTATACCATTCTCCCCTTGAACTCCCAGTTTCATTCATATTGGGAGTTTCCTTGCTATTTCTGGGACATTCTCTCATTAAGACATTTACATTTGTTGCTCTGTCTGTTTTGAACACTGTTCTCCCAAATACTCTCAGGGCTCATTTCTTGCTCAGTGTCAATGTTTCAGAGGCCTGTCAGACCACTCTCTTCTCTGCCCACTTGGAACACTCACTCCTGTGGCAGTCTGCTAGATGTGTGTCTTTTCACTGTCCATTCCACTGGAAAGTGAGTTCCTTAAGAGCAGGGACTTGGCCTCTCACGAACACTGACGTAGGTGTGGTTGGTTGTTCATGTTAGCAGGCAAAATCTTTAATCAAACCTGAAACAATTTCTTTAGTGAAAATCCATAGAAAGATTGTATGAGTGGTTTTAAGAGTTTTCCTGATCAGCAATAAAAACGTGAAACAGATTTTAAAGGAAATTAGTAAGTGAACAGTGCAAAATTTGTTGACATGCTTGATGTAGGAATTCAAAAACTTAATGAAGGTCCTTGAGAAATATTAAAAGAACTGATAAGATCACCTACAGAAGACATTGAACTCTACGGGACACTTAAGGGGTTTTCAAGGGTAATTTGAAATACGTGAGAGTTTGCACTTTATGGACACCACCCCCACTACCATCCTGGAGTAAGATGTGACTCCATCATACAGAGAGAAAGAGACTAGGATTTGACCTAGGTGTGTGCTAGAATTGGCAGGGTTGATGAAGAGTGTTTACAGTGGAAGTGGTTCCGTGCCTCACCCATCTTTCAAGATGGTAAGTGTTTAGGAAGGACCTAGATTTTGCCCAAAGTTAAATGATTGGAAGTTGTGAAATCCAAGTAGCTCTATCTGGTTTATTGTCCTCTATTTGACAAAGATTAAGGAGGCTGTTGATTTTCTTACTTGTCACATGGTTGGTGGTTCATTAGGATTTTCCAGTGAACACTACCTTAACTAAATTTCTTGTTTGAAAGTACCATGTGGCTTGCCTACAACCTGCAACTATTTGATATACAAGAACAGGTTTGAAAAATGAACTACAAATTGATGAAGAGGTGATTTTGCTTCTGTGTTAATGAGGTGTACTTTCAGTCTCCTTCTTTTGTGATGTGATTGGTTTTGGTGTGTCAGGGCGGGGCGATAAAATCTAATGGACCTTGCTGGGTGATTGGTTCACGCTGACTTGGGTTCTGACTCTGAGAAATCACAGAGGCTGTTTTTAAAGAGGAGGATGGGAAACAGACAAGCAATTGTGACATATGGCATAGGAAGCTACATCTGTGATGTCTTCACAAATTCTGAAATGTGTTATTGACCTGTATTCACTTTTTACTGCATGATTTCCTGGTTTTCTATGTGTTTCTGTCTCTTGCTCTCTTTTGCTTTCTAAAGTGAAAAGGTATAGCCTTCTATTAACTTAAAAAGTTTTATAGAGCACACAATAAAATAACTGTACAAGTTAAGCGGTGAGGCTAGTCACTGTGGGAAAACTGTGATCAAATCTTTAATTTCCTCCATTATCTAGGTCAGTAAGGAAAATAGTTTCCCCCACATTTTCCCCCTTTGCTCCAAACTCAGTTTTTAGTGACTATGGAAAGTTTCAGATTAACACAAAGGAAAGCCATTCTGACAATCATCAGTTAAACTAAAATGAACAACAAAAGAAGTTCAACCCAAGAAGAAATACACAATGCAGTTTAATGATGGAAAAGATCCAGTCAGTCTTTAAGCCACTGGGATTGAAATTTCATGGTCTCGGAGGATGATTCACTGCTTCGCTGTGTCATGGGTTTCATTTTGAAATGAAATACACTGTGTGGTTTTATTTGAGGCTTCATGTTGATGCAAAAAGGAAATGAGCCCATATTGGGAAGTTAGGTTGAAATACGTTTATTAATGATAAAAAAAAGTGTCAATCTGGCATCACCAGCCTGTCCTACAATCGTATAATACCTGTCTCCCTGACTTATCTGAGAACTCGTCCAGGGCAGGGTCTGTGGCAAGCAACAGAAGGTACTCGATGAAGAGCTGTTGAATGAACCAGTCAACATCAGTTTGGTATGAAATCCTCAGCTCAGTCTTCCTGGGTAACTTGATGAGAAGAATCTGTATCATCTTCGCCACATTGACACACTTGACAAGAACAGGCTTGTTTATAGAAGTGGTTTTACAGTATGATTTTCAGAATAATAGTCGCATTCTCAAACTTGGATATCTTGAAATCAAGGAGTGGTGAGTATAAGAATAGTAACAATGAGGCAGATGTAATAAAAAATGGAGTGAATTAATTATTTAAAAATATATTTTTCACAGCGCAGGGAATTGAACCCAAGACCTTGTGTATGGTAGGCAAGCACTCTTACTGAGTTACACCCTCAGCCACAAGATTAATCTTTTTAAAGTTGCTTTTATTCATATTTCAATTTACTTTCATATTTTTTGAGTGTGCACAATGTTCCAGATTTTGTATGTGATTGCAATGAATTTATATTCTCAAGGTGTGGGATCAGGCAAAGAAGAGAATTCTTAAATAAGCAAAGAAATCAGGGAACAAGAACAAATACATAAAACAAAACTATCCAACTAAATTGCTAGGTGGTACAACTTAGTTTTTATTGCGTAAGTTTTTAAAATTTATTTATTTATTTATTTATTATTTATTTATTTATTTATATGTGGTGATGAGAATCGAATCCAGTGCCTCACACATGCTAGGCAAGTGCTCTACCATTGAGCTACAACCCCAGCCCCATCTGCACAAGTTTTTAAGTCAGCCTAGAACAGGTACTGGTTCTACCATTGCTAGCTCTGAGACCCTGGAGAAGTTACTTTGTCTAGTTCTTATTTATTTATTTAGGAATAGTAATGGTACTTATAAAGGCCACTATGAGGGTTAAATAAAATCATTCAAGTACATCATACATTCAATATGGAGTAGTAGTGCCATAAATGTGCCTCTTAGTGATTAAAAGTGAGAATGGAAAGGACCAGGAAAACACATAGCTCCAGTAATTGAGCTTATTTTTTTTTAAAACTTCTGTCGGGGCTGGGGTTGTAGCTCAGTGGTGGCATGTGAGGCACTGGGTTGGATCTTCAGCACCACATATAAATAAAACAAAAGTATTGTCTCCATCTACAACTAAAAAAAGAAAACTTCTATTATTAATCAATGTACAATGTAATATTTTGATAAAATATGGTATTTGCTACTTGTAGACCAATGAAACTTACCATATAATTGAAGATTTTAAAAATGAACACTGAAATCAATGCTTTCTTTTATAAACTTTACTATAAATACATTGAACCTTCTCCTTAAAAGAACACAGATGAGAGTCAGAGAGTTGCTTCATTTCTGACACTAAAAAGACTGTCTTCCTTTTCCAAATTATAACCCTGCAATCCAAGGGAGATGTGTGTGTTTTTAGAGAATAACATTTTTTGATTCTGGAAAAATGGAACAAATGCTATAGAGAGTAGCATTCAGGAAATTGCTGAAGTTTGGTAATTTTTCAAAATTGAATTTCCATTTTCTGACCTATCTAAACATATTTCTTCCTTTTACTCTGCCTTATTTTAGCCATTTGTCTGATGATTTAGTGAGAATGAGGCTAGTCCATGTAAGTCCATATGAACTTGCTCAGTATGTCCTGAAGGATTGCCCTCTCGTCCTTTTTTCTTCTACCCAGAAGGTAACCTGGTCTCTTTCTTGCAAAGAACACTGCTCTTTATTCTGTTATTGCTCAGCTCCTCTCAGTTTTACTTCATCCTTTCAGTCCTATCTTTCCTCATCTTATAATCTTTCCTCCTCTACCCACAAATATGGTCAGGGCCCTCCCTATCCTAAAATAACCCTACTCTGACCCTGCCACTGTAGCAGGCTTACAGCCTTATCTCTCATCCGTTTACCACCAAACTTCTAAAAGAGTGCAAATTCTGCTTTCACTTCCTGCTCATGCATTCGCCTCTTAACCCCTTATAATATGGCTCTAATCTTTATCCCTCTATGAAGCTTTGGGGAAAGTCATTAGGAATTTCATATTCAACAAACCCAGCAGACTCTTCTCAATCCTCATTCTTCTTGTTCTTTTTGAAGAAACTTCACTTCCTGGAACTTTCTCTTCCTATGGCCTCTGTGATGCCATAGCCTGAAGGTTCTTTTGTGTTCCTTGGGACATCTCCTTCCTCTCCCTCACTAGTAGCTTCTTTCTGCTCCATAGTGATTCTCTTCATATTTTTTGCCTTGGATAACTTCTCATCTCCTTATGGCTTCACACATGAATTCATTCAATCTCTTTTTCTTCATCTCAGATCCTTTCCTGATGATTCATAAATCTATTTCCAACTGTTTAGGGTTTTCTTACTTAGATAACCAGCTAGAATTTCAAACTCTGCATATCTAAAATGAAGCTCATTAACCTATATTCACCAAACTCCAAACTCCATCTGATTGTTTCTTTTTTGTTTTTATTAATGACATCACTGTTAATGAGTCATCTTTCAAAAGTCATATGTAATTTTTAATTCTTCCTCACTTCTAATGCTCCATGCATAGTAAATTGTTGAGTGAGAAAGATTCTTCAGGTTTTGTGGTACACAGCATAGTGAGAGTATCTATTTTGCAGTCAGATAAATCTGAGTTCAAATCATGGTTTTGCTGCTTACTACTCTTCAAGTTACTTAAGCTCATGGAGTCTTGGTGTCCTTATAAATATAGGAAAATAACATCCCCTACATGACCAGTTGAGAAGATTTTATGAGAACTGCATTTTTTTATATGTAGTTCTCAAAAGGCAGTGATCACATTCTTTTCTCTAGCCATGGTCATATGTCTCTACCCAACTTTATTTTTCATTAAGTGGCACTATATGTTACCAAAGGACATCATGCAGCTCCTGACATGCAGATGCTCATCACGTCTTGTTTTCCTTCCTCCTTCCTTCTGTTCTTTCCCTCACTTCAGGCCTGCATTGCTTCTTGTTTGGACAGTTGTCATGGCTCCTTACCTGGCTCTGGCTCCTGCCCTGGACATTTGCCACACACACCACTGTCTGGTTTGCCTTCCTTAGGTATGCTCTGACTCCTCCACTCAGGAACCTTCACCCTGTCATCACTTCCAAGAAAATAAAGTAGGAAAACATATGGTTGGAATTATCTTTAGAGATGTATGTATTATGGTTTCCCTTCATATGACATGAATTTTGGCCAAGTGTAGCTATTTGCTGTTCTTTCAACATGTCCTTATTTTTCTGTTCTATTACTTTTCTCCTGGGTCTGCAATGATATCTAAATGGTCTCCCACCTTCAAGATCCATTTCTTCCATGATGCTTTCCCGGATTATCCAAACACTGGGAACTGCTCTTTCCTTCAATTTCACCCAGATTTTCTCTTCCTAACCTTATTCTACACTTTATCGGTTATTTATTTACTTGTTCTCCTTCACCCGATGCCCCTTCCAAAAAACCATAAGCTTTTGGAGACAATGTCTAATTAGTGTACCTATTTTTTAGAATTAACTTGTCTATTAGGCCAATAATACCTTTTGTTCAATTAAAATAATAAAACTGATATGCAGATCCATACTTTAACATTTTTTTAGTTGTAGATGGACCTTTATTTTTATTTATTTATTTATTTATTTATTTATTTATTTATTTATTTACATGTGGTGCTGAGAATTGGACCCAGTGCCTCACACTTGCTAGGTAAGTGCTCTCCACTGAGCTATAACCCCAGCCCCTGCAGATCCATTCTTGAAAGTGAAAGTCTTATAGACAACAAAACCACTGCTATAAGAGGAGAAAGGGAAAAAGAAGAGGAATAATGACAAGAATCAGAAGAATAAGAAATCAGGAGAGAAGGGAGTTGGTTTAGGGTTAAGTAAGAAATGCAAAGAAGTATGTGTCCCAGGAAAAGTACCAATGACTAGGATTATGCTGCAGAGTGAGGGGGTTTTGGAAGCAGTCTTCATTCTAATTCCATTCCAATTATTGGCATAGTATAATGATTAATATCCATTATGAAAGATCTGCTGGTAAACTACTCTGTTTGAAAATGGAGGAAACACCCTGGAAAGAATGAAATGTAGTAGAGAGAGAAAATGACAATGCATTGAAAAGAATTGCTGTAAGTCATCACAGGAGCACCAAATCCTGGGTAAGTCAGGCAGGCTGATGGGATTGTGGAATCCCTCTTGTCACTGTGCAAGGCTATAACTATGACAGAAGCAGAGATAAAACAAGTACATGGAAGAGTTTCAGGTTTGGGGATTTAAATGCTAGGTACATAACATTGTTCTGTAAAAACTTGCTAACTGATGGCTCACAGGCTTGTGACAAGACTTCTCATAGTCAGATTCCTCCAGAATGGGATCCAAGAGTATGATAAGACCTCAGAAAATGCCTAGGTTTATCCAGGCACTTAATGGTGTTGAGATAAGAAAGCTTGGCTTGGATTTAATATCTTACCTGTCCAGAAGTTATGTATTTCACAGCTTTAAATCACAAGTGAGAATTTGGATTTAATCCAAGAAGGGCTTTGACCAGATAAATTAAGTATGATTTAGAAAAGGTCTTCAAGGTGAAAAATAGCAGTTTTCCTGTCTTCTTCTAGTTAAGACAGCATTTATCCATGTGGTTGTAGAAGTTTGATTTCATCATGAATTTGTCTAGAAAGAATAATATTCAAAACACATTTTAAAGCATAACATAGAATGTCAGAACACATTTTGAAAACTGGAGGCAATCTCTGAGATGCAATGATCTGGTGAATTTTGTGTAGGTTGGTTGGCATTCAGAATTTGTAATGCGTGGGCCATGTTTGTTACCCTTTCTGTGACTTTGTATATCTTAGACTTGAACACTTGCCAATAACTCAGAAAATTTGTTTACTCATCATTTTATAATCACGTACATCACTGTAAATACAATAGACCAAGGAAATGACCAAACTATTAATATTGATATTTTAATTCAAATGCAAGATTAAAAAGTCTAGTTAATGTCATCTACCCAGTTATTAAAGCTTTTTGAACAATGAAAATGAATTATTTGAAATAGTGATTTTTAAAAAGCTTTTCTTCATCAGTTTTTACTCTAGTTTCTATTAGGACCTAGGCTTCACTTTCTAAGGGGGTTCTGAAATTGCCTTTGAAGAAAACTTCAAATTTTTTTATTTGTCTTTTATAATGGGGCTTTTCATTGAATTCTGGAGCTCTTAAAATTTGCATGATTGGTTTTTCAAAACTTCTACTAGCATGATCTTGTACAATTATTATTCCTGAATTTTTTGAATAAAAGTCACAAAATTTTTTAAGTATCCCAAATGCCAGGGGAAACACTTTCCCTCAGCATGTGAGAACGGTCTTCTGTTGATCTGCAGCTTGTTTGGCAGGGCATTCTAGTCATGCTTTCTGCTACCAGGTTCATGTGGGAAAAACTCAGGAACTGCTCTATAACTGTCACATCTGTGGACAATTTCAGATTTTTCTGAATTTCCCTCATTATCTTCTGTATTTTCACTGGTTTCAAGGTTACTCATCAAGCTTCCTGTTTTTAACCACCGATCCATGCTCCTACTTGAAAATAAATTTGAAACAGTTCACTTAAAATATTACATGCAATGTAACTTTACAACATAAAATTTCCTCAAAATTTGGAATGTTTTATAAGAAAATGTTTTGTATTTAGAGATATAACTAAGTATAGGTATTTGTGAAAAAAGTATTTAATCTCCTAAATTGCAGTGATAACTTCACCTATCTATAGGAAATGTGTGTGTGCATCCAAAAGTTAGACAAGATCCAATAATTCATTTAAAAACTTCATTTTTTATATTGAAACATAAAATCCCATTAATTCTTATTGAGACAAACTTATTAAAAAATGCCAACTGTGAAGACTCTGTGGACTTGCCCAGAGGTTAAAGTCTAGTGATAGACTAGCACTATTTTTCCTACCATCTAGTGAAACTTTCCTAAGCTGTTCTTATCTTATGTGTTTTCAGCTTTTCTTATGGTAGGAGTCATGTTTATGCCTGCTTTGGGGCAGAGGTGATAATTTGATCAGCCTGGGTCAATCAGATACTGTTTCCTTTTTTTAAAAAAAATTAAATATTTGTTCTAATTAGTGATGCGTGACAATAGAATGCATTTGGACACATCATACATAAATGGAGTATAACTTCTCCTTCTTCTGGTTGTATATGATATTGAATTACACAGGTTGTGTAATCATATATACACATAGGGTAATAATGTCAGATTCATTCTATTATCATTCCTGTTCCCATACCCCTTCTCTTTCACTCCTCTCTAATCCAAAGTACCTCTATTCTCCCCTATTCCTTACTGTGAATTAGCATCTACATATCAGAGAAAATATTTGGCCTTTGGATCTTTGGGATTGACTTATTTTGCTTAGCATAATATTCTCCAGTTTCATCCATTTACTGGCAAATGCCATAATTCTTCTTTAAGGCTGAAGATACTCTTTTCTATAACTAGGGAATTTGGACTAAAACCATCTAGATCAGTTGCATTTTGTGGCAGTTGGAATGCTAACTCTCCCCTTAGTTGGACTTAATGTTAACTTACAGTTATTTTAGAAAAGCACTGGTTAATAATACCTATTAATACCTTCTGAGGTGTGGGGAACAATCTACTTCTTTGCAAAAAAAAAAAATCACTATGTCTTTTGAGTTCTTGTATTTGTTTTTATACTTTTCTGATTCATCTCTTAAGCTTTTAGCTATTATTTCTTATTGCTATTTTGGTGCCCATCCAAGAATCAAAAAATAGTCGTGAGTCTTTCCAGGTCTGTCCCTTTGGGGCCCATACTTTCTATACTGTCCCTTCTAAACTTTTACTTGAAAATATACCATAAAGATATCTGATCATGAGAATGTACTGATTTCCCAACATATCTTGGCAAAAGTGTAGCCTCTAAGTTCAGCCTAGATACTATTGGAGTCTTCTAAAAGGAACTTTGACAAAAACTAAGAGTAGAGTATGGGAATGAAAAGGTGGGATGATTGGAGAGCAGAGAAGTCCATGAATTCTCATGGGGCAGAGTTCTGTTCTGTACCCATGAACAGTCAAGGTCCAGTTAGGTTAGAAAAGCTTTCGGACAGGCAGCACCTAGTCCCTGGACTATCTTTAACCCTTTCTGTATGTATATATATATTTCAGTGAGTACAAAATTAAAAAACAAGACACTAAAACCATAAGATATAGAAGGAAAAAAAGATAAATGTGAAGTTATCAAAATTAAGGGTCTTGTGTGTCAAATGACACCATCAAGCAAGTAAAAAGACAACTAATGAAATGGAGAAAATGTTTGCAAGTTATTTCTCTGTTAAGAAGTTTATATCCAGTGGGGCTGGGGTTGTAGCTTAGTGGCAAAACACTTGCCTCTCATGTGTGTGGCACTGGGTTCGATCCTCAGCACCACATAAAAATCAAATGAGTAAAATGGAGGTATTTTGACCATCTACAACTTATATATATGTCCCATAAATAACTTTCACAGATAATAATAAAAAGGATATATAATTCAATTAGAAACATGGAAAGGGACTGAGTAGACATTTCTCCAAAGACACAAATGGTCACTAAGTATGTGGAAAGATGCTCAACATGATTAGTCATTAGGGAAATGCAAATCAAAACCACAATGAAATAACCCTCTTGTACACTAGGATGGCTAAAACAGAAAGAAAGAAATCACCAGACAATAGCAATTGTATATGCAGTTACATATGTATACACTTTTTGATCAACTGCTATTTCTTTTTTAACAGTTTGCATAAACTGAGCCACATGGTTGGTGCATTAGTTATATTTTGGTTTCAGTGTGATAGCATTTTACAGTCTACTATGGCCTTTACCATAGTATTGTCTCCTCATCTGATCCTTGCAACTATTTAATGTTGGCAAAATAGTTCATCATTTTCTTGTTGTGGAGAACAAAGCAACTCAGGCTCAGAGATGTTAAGTGACTTGGCCAAAACATCCCATAAATGGATAAACTAGGACTTTAGTTCGGGTTTTCTTTACAGGATTCCATGCTACTCCTCAAAAAATACTGCCTTAAATTTAATTGCAATGTTTAGATGGCCTTAAAAATAGTACATTTATCTATATTATTTTGTTTTAAACTTCACAACCATCTTATTAAGTGAATAGGCCAGATAATGGCATATTCATTTTGTAGTTGAGGAATATGGTACTCATAATGACCAAAAGCTTTATTTTAAGCTCCAAAGTTCACTTACCTTGGATAAATTATGTAACTGCTGTTTCTAAGCTTTATTACGTATAAATTGAAGTCTCCACTTAGATGATTGAAGTTTCTTTGTTTTTCTCTGTTTTTGGGATGCTAAGGATCAAACTCAGGACTTTATACATGCTAAGCAGGTGCTTTTCCAGTGAGCTGCATCCCCAGCCCCTTGCAGATTCCTTCTAAGCCTACTGCTCTGTGACTCTGCCATTTAGTATGCTTCTTTATTAGCTGCATGTGTTTTAGGATGATTTTTCAGTCATGATGAATGAGTTCCTATTGGGTCATCTGTGCTTGCTTATTGAGTTACTTCTGTAACCTAAATACACATCCTTGAAAAATCTGGTCAAGGTCAGAGAAGTCTTTGGCTATAGAACAGGGATCAAGTAACCAAACAATATGAGGGTTAAATTTTATGCAACTTGGGCTCTAAATGAAACAACTTGACTCCCTATAATGTAATAATTTCACTTAGTTGGTAGGCAAAATCCTAAGACATCAGAGCTAACCTTTTATGGTAATTAATATGCCTAGTGTTTTTTATAACAAAGGGTTTTTGCTGTTTCAGCCCTTTGTAAACAGTCTATAGAAAAACAGGCTTAATTTCTACCTTAGCAGGAGTAAATACACCAGAGGAGAGTCATATTTTACTATTTACTTCCTATACTATGCGTAATTTATTTATTTACAATGATAATAAAATAATAGACTTTAAAAGATATGTTTAAAAAGCACTTTTTGTGTTTCAACATTTTCTTGGTACCTAAAAATGAAGCAGTGAGCTAGATGGTTTCATAATGCTTATAGCTCAAGAATTCTGTGACCTTTCCTTCACTGAAAATACAAGGTAAATTTCAGCTCTTTCCAGGATATTGGTTAAGGAGAATTGGTGGGTGTGAATGTTGCTAACAGTTTTTGAGCTGCCGGCATAATCTTTTGATAATAATCAATTAAGTTTCAGATTCTGTCAATATTTCCCCTACAACCTAAGAATCAGTGATCTTATGGAAAGGGAAAATTACCCTTTTCCTTTTCAGCAGTTACAATACTTTAAAAAATCTGCATCTCTTCCTCTCCCTCCCTCCCTCCTCTTTCTTTCTTTCTCTCTTTTTCTCTCTCACTCTTTTTCTACCCCACGTGCTGACAGTACTCTCTGCTCATTGACTATGTGGGAAATGATCATCTTTTAATTTTCTTAAGAACTGAAAAAAGTTCCCTCAAAGAAAAGGCTCTCAGTGGTTAGCTGAATTAAATACAGAAATCAAATTGTATAGGAAAATCTTGAAGGCTTTCCATACAACTCCCTAGAGATGTTCTCATGAAAAAAGAAAACAGGAGAGGCAGCTTCAGGACAGTTTAACTTTGGCTTAATTTCTGCCATGTTCCCTTCAATGTCACTATTAAGAGCCACTAAGATTCAAGGGTAGTGGTTCTCCACCTGATGATACTTGAGAGATGAAGTCTATCAGAAGGGATAAAAGTGCGATGTTTTCTTTGAAAAATTATTAAGAAGTAGTCACATGCATAATACTGATACAGTAATGTAGGACAGAAAACTGATTCTTAAAGGAGCAATGGCTGTTTCTGAGATGTGTTCACAGGTAAGGAGCACATTATAAAGAAATAAAACTCATTTCATCAATTCGTATTATGAAAAAATTTATTTGAGTGCATTGAACTTCATTTATTTTATGAAATGTATAATTTTCAAAGAACAAATTTAAAACTTAAAATAAGGAAAGCAAATTTAAATATGTGAAGGATTATATGTTATGTTTTATTTTGTTTTAAATCTTTAGCAGGATTGTGAGTTTAAAAGTTTGAAACCATGATACAAGAATATATTGAACCAGGGCAGTTGAGCTTACTGTTGTTTTGCAGGATATGGGGCCTCTGGAAGCTTTCATAACAGAATCTTCCAAAAGGTGAGTTTGCTGTAGAAAATCTTCCATAGAACATATTTCACTAAAGATAATTCTGGATTACTTTACTTGAATATAATTCTTCAAATTTACAATATATTAAAATATGCTGTTATCATTACCATTTGATGTTTGCTGATGACCTGAGCACATGACTACGTAAGACATTCTAAGCCTGTTCCATGTATAATCCTGTGTAAAAGCACCATAATTTTTTTTTTTTTCCGGTACTGGTGATTGAACCCAGAGGCCCTTAACCACTGATGCACATATCCAGCCCTTTGTTGTGTTTTACTTAGAGATGAGGTCTCACTGAGTTGCTTAGGGCCTCGCTAAGTTGCTGAGCTGACTTTGAACTTGTGATCCTCCTGCTCAGCCTCCCAAGGTGCTGGGATTACAGGCATGCTCCACTTTGCTGGGCAGCACCCTAATCTTAGTGAGGCCACTACTATATTGCTAAATGTGAATGAGAAAATGAGGCTCAGTAAAATTAATTAGCTTGTCCTAAGAATACACATAGTAAAACAGTGGTAGTGAGAGGATTATTTGTCCTTTGATTTAAGGGCTACTATTTTTAATTACTTTTCTATTGTACCTTTGTGATATTCCTGCCTATCCCCTATTGATATTATATATTGATGGTATTTGTATTTGCAAATTATTCTTCTGAGCACCAGAAGAATCAGAAGGATAGAGAACCAGAAGAATGTAGAATTGTTATTTATAGTGTCTGGATGTCAGACTGAGTTCCCAAATGACTTTGACATCATGATTACTACACTAACCTGAGCTCATTCAAGCACTTTTGGGCATCAAACATTGGGAGGTCTTGTTGGTTTTACACCGGTTCACCCAAACTCATTTTCCAAGGGATAAATTTGTAAACTATTTTGTGTAAGTAATAACTTCACACTGAACCAGATAGTAGTATTCTTAGGGGATAGGTATTTTTATTTAAAAATGGTTATAAACTATTCAGTGTTACTTGATCCTTTATGTTAATGCTAAAATGTCATATTGCCATTAAGGGAAATATAGTGTGTGCCGGCACAGCTAGGACCTGGGGAATCTTGATGCAAATCCTTCTTGACAGTTGTGCATTCTGAGAAATCAATAGTGCACTAAAAATAAAATTTAGGAGAAATTAGGATTCTTTCTAGTCCTTTCCCAGTCTTAGGATAGCTAGAGATTTTCCATATCATGATACATGACAGAAACTGAGGCCATTCATTTAATGAACATTTTGGGTGTCTAATATACATAAGCCATTATGAAAATTAAAAAAATAATAGGACATGGTTCCTACTCTCAAGGAAAGGAAACATAACTATAAAATAAATAGAGTAAGAAAAAGGAAACATTAGTGGTTCTAATAAAGTGTTATGGGTTCGGATGATAAAGGATTTAATCCATTTCAGCTGGAGTAATCAGAGCAGGTATCTGGACAACATGATGTTAAAATGTCAGTGGAAGAAGGACATTTATTTATTTAAAGACATAAGCTTAGTCCACTCAGCATTTCAAACAAGCTAACTGGTTTTTCAAAAGCTCCTGACTACCTGATACAATTGCTAAATCTTTGCCCAATCTGAGCTAGTTGGAGGAAAGCCGATTTTGTCACAGAACTAGGGTTAGTTAACCTTTGTGTGACTCCACACGCTCTTTTCATTTCTTACATAGACCACAAGGTCAAATGACCTTTTCAGTAACTTAAATTTTAAAGTTTGCCCAGAGTGTTTTCACTGGTTCCTTGTAACTCTGCTTGAGAGAAATCATGAGAAAATTTAACAACGGCTTAAGTGTGTCCACTTATGTCAGTGAGTCATCTGCTCCAAGTCCTGGAGTCCCCACTTCTTCCTCCCTCATTGGGGCTGATTGCTTCTACTTTGCTAATCAAAGTGGTTTGTTTGAACTGTGCTGAAGTAAAGGATCCAGTGAGGGTGAAACACGTCATGGGTAAATGAAACTGTCAACTGAAGTGAGACCCCAAGGAGATGAATGTAGATATCTAGTATATATTCCTTTAAATTTGTACCTGAAGCTATTTCAAGGTAGGTATTCAATATTCTACGTTGGAAACAATCTCGAGTTAATGCTGTAGTGAGAGATGTCTCATTTCAGAGCAGGGGAATCAAAAATAGTCTGTCCAAAAGTAATAGTACTGGGAGAATTTCCCCAAAGTGTCATTTCTGGGTTTCTTATACATGTCTTAGAATCTATCTGTACCCTAAGTAGCCCGATAAACCTGGTCAGTTTGGTGTTTTTGGCAATTATGTGACTTGGTGCCTCTAAAAATAATTCTTGAATCTACTGGTGGAATCTGTTTAGAAGTTGTGATTTGTCAACTGAAGGAGCAGATAAAAAATAAAGAACCAGTGAGCAGACTTGAAGATAGCTAAATAGAAATGTCTAGCAATCACCTGCTTCTCCACAAAGAAGAACCAAAACAACAGGTGTATATCTGCATTTTGGGTGAGTGACCGTAGAGAACATAGGAATTCAAAAGTAGGGAAATGGAAACTGAAAAATCTAGGCCTGGGATAGCAGCATAGCAAGAGAAATATATATCGCATCACTTGTCACTCCTGCTCTACATATGAGGGAGGGGGAGTCTCCTCTCTGTGTGGGTAAAGGTGAAAGAGTTGCAGCAAGCCCTATTGATGTGAGCACTGACAATCCTAGCTATTGGAATGTTTCATAACTCTTGCAGGCTCTTGCCCTAAATAGATAACAGGACTGACATCTGCACAGTAGTCTGGCTTTGGAAAGGAATTCACTTCATCTCCCAGTGAACCCTCAGGCTACTGTACCAGAAGTCATCTTAGGAGGAGACTTATTGTCTGAATTTGGAATGCTTTAGGGGTCAGAAGCTCCTACATATTCCATTTTGGGACCCCACAGACATTTCACTGCACTGGTTCAGTGGCTGGCTGCCTCAAAAGTCAGCATTGTCTTAGAAGAGTGACAGACACAAACCCTCCCCAGAATTCTACCTAGTGAGGAATTATTGTTGCAATGTGGAGGGAAGTGGAGGGTGCTGTACACGGAAAGAGGGGTGTTGAATCAGGGGCCCTGCCCTGAGACCAGGGATGTGGCCAGTCACATGTGGTTTCAGGTGGGTTCCAGACTGATGGTAGTTGTCTGATAGTTTCTGCCTCTCCCTTTCTAGCACTGTGCATGGATGCCTGTTGCTAACAAGGCAAAGGAAGAATTCTTGAGTTTCCATTGCTCTCCCACCCACAGAGATGTGCTGGGGCAGTTTTGAGCAATGCCACCTCACCTGACTGGAGCCCCACCCTTAGGTGCACAGCCTAAGTAGTTTCCAAAAGAAACAGCCCAACGAAGGTCATATTCCAATTCCCTCTTTCCTGCACCACCTCAGCTGAGAGGACATTTGTCCTGCTCCAGCCAGGACTCACTTCTGCTCAATCCCTGATGGGCATGAGAATTGAAAGAATAGGGTGGAGAAAAGGCCCTAGGTGTCATCTTGTCTCCAGGTGTGCCTATGTAGGAGGGACCTGAGGTTCCACTCTTGGGTGGGCACACCCATAGTGGCAGCAGAGAGGAATAATAACTTTTCTTGCCTCCACACCTATGGGAATTCCCTGCATTGACCACCCCCTCACTTTGTCTGATCATACACTGCTGACAATACTGGGTGTGAGTGCCACAGAAGGGTTTGTGATTCCTGCTTCCACCTTGACCCTGAACCCATACCAGTGTCTAATCAGAGTACAAATGCTTCAGGTCCCTTCCCACTACTGGATCAGCCAGGACTGGAGACCCATTCAAGTAGCAGAGTCAGTTATGTCTGAGGAAGTGCCCATCAATCGGTAGATGCCATCACTAATATTGTAGGAGTAACCACATAGGGTGCACACCACACTTTCCTGAACTGCTGGAGCAACCTGCAAAGGCAGAAGATCTCTCAAACTCTGATAAGGTACTTACTATGCCCAACTCACTAATCACAACCCAAGAAACTACAGGGAGACTATACTGTGAAACCCAGTTGGAAATAAACAAACTGATTTATTATGACACTTCTTTGGGAGAAAGCTGCTTACTCACAAGACCATTCCATAAAAGTGGTAGAGGTATCCTTTTTACCAGACATAAAAATATAAACATAGGAACACAAGAAATGTGAAAAACAAAGTAATATGACACCTGAAGTTTATATCTCTTTAGTAACAGATTTAAAAGACATTGAAGTGGATGAAATTCCTAATAGAATAATTTTTAGCAAGCTAAATGAGATCTGATAGAATATAAACACTTAATTGAAATTAGAAAGAAAATGCAGAAGACATGAATGAGAAATTCAGGAAAGAGACAGATTTTGAAAAGAAATAAATTCAGTTGAAAGCCTCAGCACAGTAGATCAAGTGGAAGGAAAATATTAGAGCTTGAAGACAGGTCTTTTAAAATATCACATTTAGAAATAAAGGAAAAAATTAATAAAAGGAAAGAATAAATACAGCATACTAGGTCTTTGGGACTCCATTAAAAGATCAAACATCTTTGCCATTGGCATACCTGAAGAGGAATAAATAAGTTATGAACATAAAAAACCTGTGAAATAATAGAAAACTTTCCTAACCTCAAGAAAAACATAGACACTCAGGTATAGGAGACCTATAGATCCACAAATAGACATGACTAGAAAAGATCCACACCATGACATTATAGTCAAATTATTGAAAGCATAGGACAAAGAAAGAATTTTAAAATCTGTAAGAGAAAATTGCCAACCCATATTTAAAGGTGACCACATTAGACTAACAGAAGATTTCTTAGAAGAAATCTAATAGGCCAGGAGGCTACAGATGATGTATTTCTAGTGCTAAAAGAAATGTCAAATAAGATTACTATACTTAGCAAGGCTATCCTTCAAAATCTAAGAAAAAATAATGATCCTTTAAGGTAAGAGAAACTAAAGGAATTCATGCTCACCAGATCAGCCTTCCAAAAGATGCTTAAGGGAGCAAAAGTGGAAGAAAGATAACTGCCATCATGATAGCATGTAAATGTATAAATATCACTAGAAAAGTAGATCAACAAATGAGAAAAAGGAAAGAATCAAACATTATCGATATAATACAATAAACCATCAAACTACAAGGATGAATAAGAGAGGAAATTGAGTAAAGTATATTTGAAACAACTAGAAGAAAATCAACAAATCAATAAGTTCAAGTCCATACTTTTCATTAATAACTCTGAACGTTAATGATCTTAATTCTCTAATTAAAAACTACAGATTAGTTGAAAGGATTAAAGATAAAGACCTTATTGTATACTTCCCACAAGAAACATCTACCAATAAGGACACACACAGACTGAAAGTTAATGGATAGGAAAAGATATTCCAAGCAAATGGAATCTGAAAACAAGCAGGAATAGTGTACCTGTATCTGGAGTGGGTGTGGGGAGACTTCAAGATTAAAAACAGCAAGAAGAGACAGAGAAAGTAACTATACAATGATCTAGGGATCATTTCATAAGGAAGATATAACAATTCTAATGCACCTAAAGGTGGAAAACTCAGTTTTATAGAATAAATTCTATTAGATCTAATGGGAGAAATAGGCTCCGATAGTTGCAGATTTCAATATCCAGCTCTCACCAGTGGATAGACCATCCAGACAGAAAATCAACAAATATCAGTTAAACTGTGTGTAGGTCAAATAAACTTAGACATTTACAGAACATTCCACCCAACAGATGTTTCTGTTCATCAGTGCCTGAAATTTTCTCTAGAATAGACCATTTAAACAAGGCTTAACAAGTTCAAAAAAATTGAAATCATGTACTGTATCTTTTCCGATCACAATGGAATTACAATACAAATGAATAGCAAGAGAAACTAGAAATTATATAAAGATGGAGACTGAGCTGCACACTTTTGAACAAACAGTGGGTCATTGAGTAAGTTAGGAGGAAAATTTAAAAATTCTTTGAAAGAAACGAAAATGGAGATACTGTAGGATATGGCAAAAGTAGGACCAAGAAGAAAGTTTACAGCAATGAATGCCTACATTAAAAAATGAAAGATTAAAATTAAACAAACCAATGATGCACCCTAAGATGCAAGAAAAAACATGCCCCAAATTAGTAGTAGGAATGTAGTAAAAAGATCAGAGTAGAAACAAATGAAACAGTCTAAAAGAACAATACAAATAATCAATGAAACAAAGAATTGGTTATTTGAAAAGCTAAACAAGATCACTAAACCTTAAACCAAACAGTAGACACAAATAAATAAAATTAAAGATGAAATAGGAGACATTACAACTGATACTGCAGAAATTCAGAGTTTCATTAGGGATTATTTGAAAAACTATATGCTAATAAATTGGAAAAAACTGCAGACAATTGGGATAAAACCAGAAGAAAAGACCAATAGACCAGAATAGAGAATCCATACATCTACAGCTGAGCCTCAACAAAGGTGCTAAAAACATACATTGGAGAAAGGACAGCCTCTTTAACAAATGGTACCAGGAAAACTGGACATCCACATGCAGATGATGGAAGCTTGACCCGTCTCTCACCCTGTACAGAAATCAACTCAAAATGGACCAAAGACTTTAATGAAAGACCTGAAACTTCTAGAGGAAAGCACAGGGAAAACACTTCAAGATCCTTGTATAGGCAATGATTTTCTGGATAGGATTCCAAAAGCATAGGAAAACAAAACAAAACAAGAATTGACAAATAGGATTATATCAAACCAAAAAGAAGCTGTGCAGCAAGGCAAATAATCAGAGGGAAGAACAACCTACAGAATGGGCAAAAGCACTTTACAGTTATTCATCTGACTCATCTCAAAAAATTTAACAGTACCCCTCTTAAGTAATTCAATTAAAAATGAGAAAATGATCTGAATAGACACTTCTCAAAAAAAGAAATACAAATGACTAATATATAAAAATTATTAATATCATTAGCCATCAGGGAAGTATATATCAAAACTATAATGAGATATCATCTCACCCCAGTTAGAATGGCTATTATCAAGAGACAAAAAAATAAGTGCTAGTGAGGTTGTGCAAAGAAAAAAAAAAGAATACTTATACACAGTTAGTGGGAAGGTAATTAGTATAGCTATTGTGGAGAATTTTAGAGTTTCTGAAAAAACTAAAGACACAACTACCATATGATTTAGCTAGCCCACTCCTGGGTATATATTTAAAGGGAATGAAGTCAGCATACAAAAAACATTGCATACTCACATTTAGTTGCTTATTTAAAACATTTTATTTTTATTACTTTATTTTTTATATATTTATTTACTTATTCATTGCTTGTACTGGGAATTTAGGCTTACTCTTCCTTATTTAATTTGTTTTTGGTACTGGGGATTGAGCCCAGGGACACTTAACCACTGAGTCAGATCCCCAGCCCTTTTTTTATGTTTCATTTTTTATGTTTCATTTTATTTATTTTTCTTATCTTGCTAAGTTGCTTAGGCTAGCCCTTGAATTTGTGATCCTCCTGCCTTAGCCTCCCAAGCGGTTGGGATTACAGGCATGTGCTACTATGACTGGCTTGCAAACCAACAGTTATTGTAGCACTATTCACAATGCCTAAGAGAGTGAGTCAGCCTAGGTGCTGTCAATAGCTGAATGGATAAAGAAAGGATGGCATATATACACAATGGAATATTATTCAGCCATAAAGAATAATGACATTATGTCATTTATAAGAAAATGGATGGAATTAGAGGATATCATGTTAAGGGAAATAAACCAGACACATAAAGACAAGTATGTGGAAAAAAAGATGCCTTGAAAGCAGAAAGTAGAAGGATTCCTAGTGAATAGGAAGGATGTGGAGGTGTAGGGTAAGGAGATAGGGGAGGGAAGTGCCAGGTGGATGGATTTGATCAATAAATGATGTATGAATGTATGAAAATATCACTATGAATACCATTAATTTGTAGAATTAATATGTTAATAATTTTAATAAAAAAGCAAAAAAGAAAATTTAAGAGTAATTTTTGTATAGTAATTATAAGTAATTTTCTAGTAATTATTATGTATCCTCTGTTGTGTTTAGCACTGAAATAATTGATATTCAATACATTTATTTAGTAATGCTTGAATGAGTACATTTATTTATTTAATAGCCAATATATGATACCTGGCTTATTGAATAAGAGAGTAAAGTATATGTGTGTGTACATGTTCTTTTATTACATTTATTAATTGGAAATTTATGGTTCATATCAAGACCATAATTACAGTAAAATGATTCTAAATTTTGAAGCTCATGTTAGAGTACTTCATCACTTATACAAATTGTGAGTTTCCAAGTTCACACATCTGTTGCCTTCTGTAGCATCTCATTGTAACTGTTGGCTGTGAAGGTTAAGCAGTGCTTCTAGAAGATTCTTAAAAGTGTCAGACATAATCGCATGTTGCCTAGTCGCACCACCCTGCTAAACATTCACAGCAGGGAAAACTGCAGGTGCAGTTCTTTAAACAAATGGTTAATGTTAATCATTTTCCTTTAGAAATATAAATGCATAAATCTGGTTCCCAGTCAATCACTTATTTATTTCCAATAAAGAATATTGTTCTTTAAATCAAGTGAGGGAATCTGTATAAGGTCATTGGTTTCAATATCCAAAGCCACTTACTATAGTGGTATTTAATAACTAAAAAAATGTAAATATCTTTCTGAATCAGTTATAAACATTTTAAAAGGAAGAATAATAAACTTCTTGAGGTAGAATAGTAAACTTCTTGTGAGGATGAATGAAGCTGTCTTGCTCACCTAGAGCAAGACTTTGAATAAGATTTATGTTCATTAATTGTATGTCGACCTGATTATTCATTAAATTGAATTAAATAATTGAATACAGTTAAGTGTGCATAAAATATGTATTAGATATTATTCATATGAGTCCATTATAGGTTGGTTTTCTTTTCTTTTTTTGTATTGTGGATTTCTTTAGTGGTCTGGGGAAATCTGTGGCCCTTCAGACTCAAGCTTTTAAATGTATAAAATAAAATGCATAAAATGAGGAGGTATCAAGTTCATGGATGCCTTGGATTCTGTACCTAAATCTCTTAGTCCATGGATTCAGGTTATGAACCCCTGGACTTGGGGCATAAGTCATAAGTCATAATTGATAAAAACTGTTATTACTGTGTGTACAAATTCAGGGAAAATTCCATATGTTTTATTTATGATAAAAAGCATGGGGTAGAATTCAGTTTTCTAAAAGTATCAACAATATTGTTGGTAACCTTATGCTGTGAAACATATGTTTTCTCATTATGTAAACAAGATTATGACTAATAAGTGATGGACATTCATAGATTCTTATAGGAAAATTCATCTCCTTGAAGACACATTCAATCTTTTCATGTGTAACATACAATAGAAAACATAAAGAGCAAGAATGTGGGGAAAGGGGTACACTCATACATTGCTGGTGGGATTGCAAGTTGGTGCAGCCACTCTGGAAA
>JAJEJO010000625.1:357799-374612 GCA_020662805.1 Glaucomys volans | reverse complement strand
TATACCCAAAGGACTTAAAATCAGATTGCCTCAGTGATGCAGCCACATCAATGTTCATAGCTGCTCAATTCACAATAGCTAGATTATGGAATCAACCTAGATGCCCTTCAGTAGATGAATGGATAAAGAAACTGTGGTATATATACACAATGGAATATTACTCAGCCATAAAGAAGAATAAAATTATGGTATTTGTAGGTAAATGGATGATGTTGGAAACTCTTATGCTAAGTGAGATCAGCCAATCCCAAAAATCCAAAAGCCGAATGGTCTCTCTGATATATGAATGATGATGCATAATGTGGGGGGGGAAAGATGGCAAGAATGGAGGAAAGATAGCTAGCATAGAGGGAAGGGAGGGGTGGGGGTGGGTGGGGGATAAAATTAATAACAGAATGTGTGACAGATACCATTGCCCTGTGTACATGCATGAATGCACAGATGGTGTGACTCTACCTTGTGTACAAACAGTGAAACAATAGCTGTACTCCATTTGTGTTCAATGAATCAATAAGTAAATAAAAGAATAAAAAAAAAAAAAAAAAAAAAAAAAGAATGAGCAACCAATTTACCATGTGTTACTTTAGCTCTTTCTTCCATTTCACTTGAGATTTTTACTAAGATTACAGCTTTAGAAGCCATAACAGGAATGGGGCAAGGGGCAGGGGCCAGGGGGCATAGCAGGAGAAAAACCTCTGATTGAAGATAAAGCTTCCCTTCATTGTGCAATCCCAGACATCCTGGTGTTAGCTTCCATTCCTTGTCTTTTATTCCAGACAGTAGAACCAGTCAGCCTGCAGTGCTGTATCTCAGACACTGCATCCTACTTTGACAAATATGTCAACAGATAATGTGCCTTCTTTCTTCTTTCCTGAAGCACTGTTGCTTTATTATTAGAGCTTGGAAATTAACTAGAAGTAAACTCTCCAAACAATTAGGGCACTTAAATGGCATGTTTAAAGCTCTTTCTCTTTTTTTTTTCTATTTAGCAGTGGGAATGCCATAAGGATTTTTAGATAATTAGCTTTGTGGAAAATCATTCCTCCTTTGAAATTTCATCTAAAAGAATTTAAATTAAGCTTTTACATTCTACATTAAATAGATTCAACCATGAAAAGCAAAAGTGTGTTGTATTGTTTGTGTTAAAAGACGCAGAATTCCTGAGTAGCAAGCGTCAGGGAAAATCATATTTCTGAAATCTCTTGTTTTTAAAGCTACTTTTTAAAATGATAAAGTAGAGCACTCATATAATATTCAAAATTTAAATTTTATTCAGCTCTTATTGTGTACCAGATATAGTTCTAAGGGTGTCAGCAGCATTAACTCATTTAATTCTTGTTAAACACATTAGTTAGCTATTATTAGCATCACCATTTTCCAGCTTAGGAAACTAAAGCACAGAGAATAACGAGGTTATTCAGGGTCCGACAGATGGTAGGTGGAACAGTCAGTATGTTTTTCTAGGCAGCTGCCTGTCGGACTCTGCCACACAGACTCTAGCAAGCCCTCACTGAGACCCAAAGACATGACATAACTTGCCAAGATTGTATGCTTAACAAGGGATGGAAATGGAAATTGACAAGTTCCTTGGTTTCTTTCCAATGGTTTTGTTTTTATCTCAAGTTGACCTCTAGGTAAAAGTTAAAAGAAAGTAGAATCATTCAGTTCAAAGAACAGCTGAAAGGTGGGTTGGTTTTTATCCATCATGATAGATAAATGGTTGAAACCTGAAAAATGTATAACTTTACTATTTACAAATACAATACAAACATATGGTCAGCATGCTTTTCCTGGATGAGCTTCTTGATTTAGGTCTTTGATCCATCTTCCTTTCATAAATCTTCATTCCTCTGCTCCCCTGCCCCCGCCAAAGATGGTCTGGGATCAGGGCTGAGACCTTGGTGACCAAAGTAAACAATTAAATGTACCTGGGGTTCCACTGGTGAAAAGTCTGCCTCACTGCTTTACGGGCTAGTTCTAATGGGGCAGCTCTGAAGATCATCCAGAGAAGTCCAGTGCTGTGGTGCTATCTTGTGGGATCTCAAAATAAATCTTAGGGTTGTGGTTCCAAATGGGGGTACGCTTGCATCACACAAGTCACCTGCAAGGAAACTGACCCATATTCATTCAAAATCACATGACATGTTGGCTTCCTGATAAATCTGAAAATGACATAATGTGAAGATGTTGACAGTAAGAGAAAGCAGGATATCCTATGGGGGTCCTGATTTTGATGGAAAATTCTTTTTTCTTTTGAATTTTAAAGGATTAAGTGAATTAGGATATATTAAACCTTTAGTAATATCTGGGATATAATAGGTACTAAGTATTTGTTTCTCTGCTTATTTTTCATTCCCTTCCCTGTGCATGTAAAAGATGATCCTTTCAACCAAGAAGTACAGTGGCGGATCAATTCCTGAGGAAATGAATTTTAAGTACCTACTGTGTGCCTGGCATTCCTGGGCTAAATGTGGGAAAGCAGAGTTGTTGCAGAATGACTAGGGCCTTAAGAAATACACTAAAAATTATTGAAAAATGACTAACCATTTAAGCATACAATTCAGTAGCACAAAATATAATTATGATATTGTATGATCATTACCACTGTTTCCAGAATGTTTTTATTATTCCATACAGAAACTTTGTAGTTATTAAATAATAACTCATCATTACTATTTAACTCTCCTCCCATTCTGTCTCCATGAATGTAATAAAATTCTAGGTATCTTCTGTAAATGGATTCATAGTATTTGTCTTTTTGTGCCTGGCTTATTCTGGTTGGCACAGTGTTTTCAAGCTTCATCTGTGTTACAGCATGCATTAGAATCCCTTCCTTTTTAAGGTTAGCATTCCATTGTATGTATATACTACATTTGTTTTTACATAATCAGTTGTTGATGTGACGCTTGGGTTGTTTCTACTTTTGGCTGTTGTGTGAAATGCTGTTTTGAATATGGGAATACAAGTATCTGTTTGAGTTCCTGTTTTCAGTTCTTTAAGAACCTGGATGAATTCCTGGATCACAAGGTAATGCTGTTTTTAACTTTTTGAAGAGTTTTCCACAGTGGGTCATTTTACATTCCGCCAGCAATGCAGAGTTCCGATGAGGATGTAACCTCACCAGCAACTTCTTATTTTTTTATAATAGCCATCCTAATGGGTATGAAGCTGTATATCATTGAGTTTTGATTTGCACTTCCCTAATGACTAGTGACAGTGACATCTTTTCATGTGCTAATTAGCTGTATTTCTTGAAGAAATGTCTATTCAGGTCCTTTGCCCTTTTTAGTTTAGGTTTTTTTTTTTTTTTTTTTTTTTTTTAAATTGTGTCTGTTGTTGTCCAGACTGGTCTCAAATTCCTGAACTCCAGAGAACCTCAGGTTTCAGAACAGTCAGAATTGCAGGCGTGCATCACTTCATCTGACTTCTTTGTTCATGTTTTGAATTGGATGTTTTGTTTTTTGGGTTGAGTTGTAGGTGTTCTTTATACATTCTGGATATTAATCTCTGATATATAACTTGCACATATTTTTCTCTCAGTCTCTGGGATGTCTTTTCACTCTGCTCATGTATTCTTTGATGCACCAAGTTTTTTAAAAAAACTTTTATTTGTTGTTTTTAGTTAACATGACAGTAGAATGTACTTTGATATAGCATATATACATGGAGTATAACTTCCCATTCTTGTGATTGTACATGAAGTGGAGTTACACTGATCCTATATTCATATATGAACATAAGAAAGTTATGTCTGATTCATTCTACTGTCTTTCACATTTTCATCCTACCCCATCCCCCAATTCTGTCCCACCCAATCCAGTGAACAGTCCCTCCCAACCCTGCTGCCTATTGTGAGTCAGCATCCACATATCAGAGTGAACATTCAGCCTTTGGTTTTTTTTAGGATTGGCTTATTTCACTTAGCATGATAGTCTCCAATTCCATCCATTTGCCTGCAAATGCCATAAATTGATTCTTCTTTAAGGCTGAGTCATATTCCACTGTGTATATGTACCACATTTTTTTTATCCATTCGTTTGTTGAAGGGCACCTAGGTTGGTTCCATAGCTTAGCTTTTGTGAATTGAGCTAATATAAACATTGATGTGACTGGGTCATGGTAGTATGCTGACCTTTAGTCCTTTGGGTATATACTGAGGAGTGGTATAACTGGGTCAAATGATGGTTTCATTCCAGGTTTTCTAAGGAATCTCCATACTGCTTTCCAAAGTGATTGCACCAATTTGCAGTCCCACCAGCAATGTCTGAGTGTACTTTCTTCCCCACATCCTTGCCAGCACGCATTGTTACTTGTATTCTTGATAATTGCCATTCTGACTGGAGTGAGCTGACATCTCAGTATAGTTTTAATTTGCATTTCTCTAATTGCTAGTGATGTTGAATATTTTTTCATATGGTTGTTGACCAATCATATTTCTTCTTCTATGAAGTGTCTGTTTAGTTCCTTTGCCCATTTATTAATTGAGTTTTTTGTTGTTAAGTTTTTTGAGTTCTTTATATGTCCTGGAGATTAATGCTGAGGTGCAGGTGGCAAAGATTTCCTCTCATTCTGTAGATTCTCTCTTTATGTTATTGATTATTTCCTTTGCTGGGAAGAAGCTTTGTAGTTTTATACCATCCCATTTATTGATTCTTGATTTTACTTATTACACTTCGGGAGTCTTATTGAGGTATTCGGTTCCTAAGCCAACATGATTGTTTTAGTCAGCTTTTTTGCTGCTGTGACTAAAGGATCTGGCCAGCACAACTGTAGTGGTAGAAAAGTTTTTTTGAGGGCTCAGGGTTTCAAGGTCTTAGTCCATAGAAGGCCAGCTCCATTCCTTGGGGTTGGAGGTGAGGCAGAACATCATGGTGGAAGAGTGTGGCAGATACAAAATATATACCAGATATAAAATATATACCCTCTCCGGGCGCAGTGGCGCATGCCTGTAATCCCAACACTTGGGAGGCTGAGGCAGGAGAATCGTGAGTTCAAAGCCAGCCTCAGCAACTTAGCGAGGCCCTAAGCAACTCAGTGAGACCCTGTCTCTAAATAAAATACAAAATAGGGCTCAGGATGTGGCTCAGTGGTGGAGTGCCCCTGAGTTCAATCCCCAGTACCAAAAAAAACAAAACAAAACAAAACAAAACAAAAAAACAAATAAAAAATAAAATATATACCCTAAAGCCACACCCCAATTTCAATCTCCTCCAGCCACACCCTACCACTTTAGTTACCACTCAGTTAATCCCTATCATAGGATTAAATCACTGTTGGATTAAGACTCTTACAACCCAATCATTTCTCTTCTGAACATTTTTGCATTGTCTCACTCATGAGCTTTTGGGGACACCTCATATCCAAACCATAAAAATGATGTAGATCTGGGCCTACTTTTTCTTCTGGTGGGTGCAGGGTCTCTGGTCTAGTGCCTAACTCCTTGATCCACTTTGAGTTGAATTTTGTGCAGGGTGAGAGATAGGGGTCTAAATTCATTTTGTTATGTATAGATTTCCAGTTTTGCCAGCACCATTTGTTGAAGAGATTTTTCTCCAATGTATGTTTTCGGCACCTTGTCTAGTATGAGATAATATGTGGATTTGTCTCTGTGTCTTCTTTTCTGTACCATTGGTCTTTATATATGCATTGGTGGCAATACCATGCTGTTTTTGTTACTATAGCTCTGTAGTATAACTGAAGGTCTGGTATCGTGATGCCTCCTGCTTCACTTTTCTTGTTGAGGATTGCTTTGGCTATTTGGGGCCTCTTATTTTTCCAAATAAATTTCATGACTGCTTTTTCAATTTCTATGAAGAACATCATCGAAAACTTAGCAGGAATTGATGCCCCAAATTTTGATGATTTTTAAAATTTTGGTGAAATTCAATTTATCCACTCTTCCTTTTGTTGCCTGTGCTTCTGGTATCATATCCATGAAAGAAATACTGATCTTTGGTAAAGAAAAATCTTAAGGGAAATAGAGAACAATCAAGGTCAATGTATAATCATTTCTAATTGAAGAGGGTATATAATACATACATATTTGCTCAGAGAAGAGAATAAACAATCCAAATGTCTTGATAAAATCTTAACTTCACATCAGTTTACTTCCAGCAAGACACAAATTGCAAGCATAGAAGCTGTAGTGATTACCAAAGTAAAAATGAGCACTAGAAGAAAGACAAGTACTTGCAATGTGACTATTAAGTATCTATTTCAAATAAATAATCTGGATTTATGTAGGACTCTGTGTGTGTGTGTATGTGTGTATGTGTGTATGCGCATGTGTATGCATGTGTGTGTATGTGTGTTGCATACACTTTTAACTCCCAAATCCAATTATTCTTTCAGTAATAGGAGATAGCCTGTTGAGAGTTGATGAATTGATGGTGGGTAGGGATAAGCAGTCAGCAAGTTTTTCAAGCAAGGAGATCTAATTTTGCAATCTTGGAGGCTCTTCTTTTTCATTTGAAAATTTTATTTCAGTGATGAAAATAATGTATTTGCTACAGTACCCATGTGTCCTGATTTTCAGGGCATTTGCAGCTTCAGAACATTATGTCCTGTTGAAAAACTAGAGACCGTGATCATTTGGTTTAGAAAGGAAGGAAGGATTTCCCATTCTAGTGAAAAGAAATTTTATTTTGATTATAAAAGGAAAATTATTTTACTAATTATAAAGATTTTAGTTTTGTAAGCCAGTGTTTCTGAAACTGTTATCTCTGGGCATATACTTTGGGGTCCATGAGATTTACTTTGAAAGGGGCCAGCACATTCCCTGAGGTTAAAACTTACTTAGTTTTTACCCTGTTTCCAGGATGACTCTGTACACATTATAATTGATCAAGGTGCATATATGCATGCATACACACACTCAGATGCATACACTTTTTCTTTTGCGCAGTGCTGGGGATTGAACCCAGGGCCTTGTACTTGCAAGGCAAGCACTCTACCAACTGAGTGATATCCCCAGACCATGCATACACTTTTATACCAACTGAGAGTACCTTACAGACATAATGTACCTTTAGCCTTTTCACTTCAGTGTTTATGTGTAAAAGAAACAAGGCTGCTCTCTTCTAAAAACACCATGCCGCTGTTAAAATCAGTGGGAACAGGGAATGCAGCTCTGTGGTAGAGGGCTTGTGTACCATGTGCAACAACAAACTGGGGGATTCCACATATACTCGTCTATAGGATCGATGATGCAGTACCTTTGTAAAGACAGATCTTATTAAAGTTTCTCTAATTGTCTTACTAACATCATTTACATCAAAAGAAAAATGTCATTATTTTTGGCCTGGGTTTTAATTCTGATTTACCCCCCCGTCACACACACATAGGCCATTTGTTTTGTAGAATTACCCTCCACTGGGTTTGCTCACTTTTGTTTCTTCATGATTTGCTTCATGTAATGTATTTGCCAGGAATACCACAGAAGTGTTTTTTGAATCTTTTTAGTGCTTTAGATCAAGAGTCCAAAATTTATTTGCCAGTTACTGATGATGCTACTTTGATTTTGGAGTTTTTTTTATGTGTTTTTATATGTTCTGGATATGATCCCTTGGTTGGTCATGGGTTGCCTGTATTCCATACTGTGGCTTGTCTTTTCATTCTTTTGATCTCTATCATAGTTTTTTATTTTGATGTTGTCAATTTTATTATTATTTTTTCCTTTTAGTTATGCTTTTTCTGTCCTATTTAAGAAATGTTACCCAATTCCAAAGATTATAAAAATATTCTCATATAATCTTTTAAAAACTATTATTTTGCTGTTCACATTTGGATCCACAATCCAGTAGGAATTGATTTTTCTCTATGGTGTGAGATGGGAGTTACATTGTTTTTTCCATGTGGATATCAACTCTGCCAGCATGATAAATAAATCACATTCTTTGCTATCTGTAGGGAATTTTGGCCATAAATCAAGTGTTCAGATATGTATGGGCTGATTTTGGACTTGACATTCCATTTTATTATTTTATTTGTCTGTGCCAGTATCATACTTTGTAATTCTTGATTTCTGGTAGAGCAAATCACAGAAACTCTGCCTTCTTCCAGACTATCTGGGATATTCTTGGCCCTTCATATTTTCATGTATATATTTTAGAATTCTATTGTTAATTTTTATATGGAACTATTGGGGTTTGTTGCATTCACTGCATTAATTGAGGGAGAATTGACATCTTTAGTGAGTTTTCCAAATCACAAACATAGTATCTCTCTCTGTTTATTTAGGTCATTTAAATTTCTCTCAGTAATGTTTTATAGTATGTTTTGTTTTCTTTTAATTGGATCATTTGGTTCATTTGCATTGATACAACTCCTGATGCATTTGTTTTTAAGTCTGAGTCTTTGCTTTCTATTTCCCTTTCGTTCTATGCTGTTTCCTTCTTCCTAGCTTTTGTTTTGATTTTAGATTTCCATTGTTCCATCTCCCCCTCTACTAGTTTGATCTTTTTGCCCTCTTGGACTGTTCAGTGATTAGAGCTCACCATACCCATTCTCAGCTTATTAAAACCAGTTTCCCTGGTTGAGGCTGTGACTCATTGTTCACAGCTGACGTTCACAGTGGTGTGGGTTTCGCACCTATGAGAAGCGCATGCCAGTGCTTTATTAGCTTTTGTCATTTTTCTCTTTTTACTTGGATATAGCTGGCCCACAATTTTATGGGGCCCTTAAAAGCCCAAGGGAGTGGTGGTGAGAATGAAGAGGTTGGAGGTCTGGGGAGGTATCATCATGGAATCATGATGGTATCATAATGGAATCAAGAATCTATTTTTGGTTTTGGGGGGTTTTAGTGACATCACCTTTTCCTTTGCTCCAGTTGTTTCTTCTAGAATTTTAGTCTCTGGTTCTTTGCCACTGACCTCCCTATAACCTTCCTTTCATCCCCACCCTTCCTGCTCTGTCTCCTCCTCCTTTCTCCAGTTCTCTGGTAAGTTTACTTGGCTTGCCATTAAGAAGTACTACAACTTGCTGGCTTTAAGCAAAAATTTTTTATTTCACATTTCTGGAGCTTCGAAGTCTGAGATAAAGGGGTCACTAGGGTCATGCTCTCTCTTATGTCTCTACAGGAGAATATTTCCTGTCCTCTTTGTGTCTTCTAGAGGGCTCCAGCAATCCTGAGCATTTCCTGACTCGCAGACATCTCATTCCAACTCCACTTCATCTTCACAGGATGTCCTTCCCTGTGTGTCTCTGTGTTTTCAGGTGGCATTCTTCTCTTTGTGTGTCTGTGTTTAAATGTTCCTCTTCTTATCAGGATACCATTCGTTGGATCAGGGTCTATCCTAATCCAATATGACCTCGTTTTAACTTGATAAGATCTGTAAGACGCTATCATCAAATAAGGTCGTATTCTGGGATTCTAGATGGACATGAAATTTACTCAGTATGGTACAGCACAAGTAGAAACGATCTGGAAGTTCAAAGTCCTAGTTACTAATTCTGCTACTAATTGAATGCAAAGTTTGTATTTTGAGAACAGTGATTTAAATCTCAGCATCACCTAACCTTATTCACCTGGGCTCTGTCTGTAAACTGAGCATAGTAATACCCATCTTTGTGAGACCCAGTGGCTTGCACTTGTAGTTCTGGCTAAGGCCGGAGGTTTGCGTGTGCCCAGGAATTCAAGGCCAGTCTGAGCAACATAGGGAAACCATGTCTCCTAATAAACAAACAAACAAAACCTTTCTTCTAGGTAGGACTGAATAAGAACATACTTTTAAAATGTGTGACTTAGTGCTTATTATGTGGTGGGTGCTTCACAAATGTTGGTTTTCTCTCACTCATTCCCCCTTAGTGTCTCTGCAATAAAATTAAGTTGATTTATTTTTGAGATCCTTCTAGCTTCAATGCTCTGATAGTTTCTTTAGGCAATTTCTTTTTCTCGTGGGCCTGCCCCATCTCTCTCCTGTCTTTCCTCTAAAACCTGACCTTTTCATCTTAGTGCCCACCCCCATTCTCCCTCTAATCCTTTTCTCCCCATTTTCATTCCTCAGTTTGTATCATTGTCCCAGTGTCTTTATTAATAATGCTTCCTTCCACTTCCCAAGTTCTCTGGTTTGGATGATGACTTATGTGATCACCCTCCTTAGGAAGTTCTCATAGCACGTAGGTCTGACTCTGTCATCACAACATGTATCATGTTATATTTTAATTGCTTTTTGGGTGTCTCCCTGGCAAGATTTATGGCATTCATTGGGAATGATTTTGTTTTGTTTCATTTGTTTTGTTTCCTCAAAGTCCAGGACATACCTGGCACATGGGAGGTACAGAGCAATGTTTGTTAAACATGTGAATGTTTTTAAAACTTAGCTTCTTTCATTCTGTGCATAGCATCCATCTTTAAGTTGAAGTCAATTCCTGCCTTTTATGAAAATGAGAAATGAACCAGACCACAGCGCTGCTCCTCTCTCTGCCTTCCCTTATTTGTGGGCATTAGCACAGACATCTCATTTTACCTCCAGATTAGTGACTCACTTTTTCCTCTTGCCTCACCCCTAGCTATTTTAATTCTTTGAAAACTGGAGTTATCCCTTTCAAGACTGCAGTGGGGGCTGTGGTGGCCTGCTTTACAGATGTCGAATGCTTGCTTTGGGCCTGTGTATCTCTGTGATTAAAATCTCCACCCCACGCTCCTGAGGGGCCTTCACTGTTGTCTGTTTCAGAGGCGCTTTATCTGCCATCTTGTTTCTCACCTTTGAGGCCACACCCTCTGTTGGTTACATCATCCGGTGGCCGTGTCTATACAAGTGAACTTAAGTAGATAATGGAGTCAATGATGGATTGAATTTAGGCCTCAAAGCCACTTGTGCTTGACGTTTCTTCCTGTTGCTGTCTGGTTCACTGTCTTAGCACCCCACCTGCCTTTGTGTTGGTACATTGGGATCTGCTAGGCCACAGGAATATTTTCTAAGCCTCATCACTTTGTAAAAATGGTGGGAAACACTTCCCTTCTTGGAAATTCTGAAATCCAATCTGTTTGGATTTACTGAAGGAGCTGCTCTTTCCGCTGGTTGCTAAAGTCCATCACTTTTTCAGCTTTCAACAATGTTTGAGAACTTAAAAAGTAAAGTAATAATACTAATGCTTATTATCTTCAGTTCTGCGGAGGCCATGGAGGCTTGCTGCTTCAATCAGCTTTCATGAGAGCTTGCTATGAGGTGTGTGGTTAGCTGTCTACAGCTGCAGCATCTGCCCCTGCATTTACCTCCCAAATACACTCTTCCTGGGCTTCTCCCTCCTAGTGACTGAGTAAGGAGTACAGAGCCAGGTCGTTTTTGCCTCCTCTATGGGTAATGTTTACTGGGGACTCCCAGGCGGCCTGGTTAAGACTCTCCCAGAGCTGCACTGCAGTTTGACTCTCCTACACCCAATCCCCCTCCTTTCTCTAGTGCCAACCTGTATCACAGTCTGAAGGCTCTTCCTACCTATGCTGGCTGCCTCACCCTTTAATCCTTCACAGGAATTTCTCCCAAGAAATCTCCTGCATGAACAATCTCATCTTGGTGTCCCTTGTTGGGAGGAGTACAATTGATACAAATTCCCAGTCTAGAATTGTAGATGAGACATGTGCACAAAGAACACAGAAAGCTTTTCATTCCATTCCTCTCTAGAATTCGATGGTAGGATTAAACTACAATAATTATGTACAAGTTTAGTTTTCAAAAAGTGTAATTTTATATTTCCTATGGTATGTTGTTTCCCTGAGGGCAATTACCATTAGCAATTTAAATTTTTTTTTCAGTTTTCAGAAAACAATGACAAATAAAGGCACTTGAAAGAGTAAAAATAATAGTTGTAGAGTAGCAGTAATAATTCACAGAGTCCTCTCCATCTAGGTACTTTGCACTTTTTTTTCTAGTTCTCATAATGACTCTAAAGGAAGGTAGTGTTGTGACTCTCATTTTGCAGATGAAAGTGAAAAATGAAAAAGGTTAAACAGATTGCCCAAGATCACACTGGGGCTAGTGAGTGGCTGTACCAGACTCTAAGTAGCCTGGGGAGTTTGTGGAGTGTCCTTCCTTGTCACTTTGAGATTATATAGGTTAAACCAGATCTTGGCTCATGAGTTCTAAGCATTTTTTATACAGTGTGTGTGTGCGTGGGTGTGTGTGTGCGCATGTGCGTATGTATATATATACATATATATGTATATATGTGTATTTATATATAATACACATATAATAATAATATGTATATTATTATATACACACATAATAATATATAATATATATATATTTTTTAGGAATTTCCAAGACAGAAAGTAGATGTCTTTGAGATAAGTTCCTCCTTTCTTATTAGATCCTGCAGTTTACAATTGGACAGTACGAAAGCAGCTCAGAAGGAAGTCAGACACCAAAGGTGTCTATAATATTGTATTTCTCTATTTATGTGAACTATCCAGCATAGACACATCCATAGCAGAAACTAGATTAGTGACTGTCAGAAGATGGTGTAGAGAATGGAAAATGAGTGCTAATGAGTGTGAGATTTGATTTTTGGGTGATGAAAGTATTCTAAAATTACACAATACTAATAGTTGCATGACCTTGTGAATATACTAATATACTGAATTGCATGTACACTTTAAAAAGATGGATTTTTTGATGTGTGAATTACATATTCATGAAAATATATGTAATATAGTTATGCATGCAGCATAGTAAATTTTCAGATTTCTCTTAAAAATCCCCAAACTAATTACTATGTGTGGGGGCACATGCCTGTGATCCCAGCAACTTGGGAAACTGAGGCAGGAGTATTATATTTGAGGCCAGTCTCTGCAATTCAGTGAGACCCTCAGCAACTTAGTGAGATTCTGACTTGACAAAAAAAGGACTGGGGATGTGGCTCAGTGGATTCAATCCCCAGGGCAACAAACAAACAAAACCCCCAAAACTATTGAGTGAGATGAAATTACTCACATTATAAATGTTTAATGTTTAAATTATGATTTATCTCTGGATTTTTACTTTGTCTTCTGAGAGGCTGAATGGATTTCCTACTCTATACACAGTGCACACTTAGGGATTTCTTAAAGGTTTCAAAACAACCTATTTGGATATAGATGTCTAAACCAAGTGGCCAGTCAAGTTCTCAACTCTGCACTTACTTGGTCCTGGATCTAGTTATTGTTAGGAACTGGTGATGCTCCAGTGACCACAGTGAACAGGATGACTCATAGAAAACTATTTTCATAGGTGCAGTTTGAGCAATTTCTGTTCCCAGGTACCTGGCTGGGATTTTGATTAGGACATGCCTGAATGTCTACTAGGAACCCAGTGTGATTTTGCTGATGACCAATACTATGCACTCAGCTGCAATAAGAATATGGAGCTTCCTGTTCTTGACAGAGGACAGAGAAACCGATTCTTTCTATAGTTTCCTTGTCCCACTGGGTGTGGGGTGCCTCTGCAGGCCCACTGCAGGCAGGGAGTCTTCCCATTCATGTTCCACCTTAGCTGTGGCAGCCGGTGCTGTAAGGTTCTGGAATGTGGTGTTGGTGGTGTTTGTGTCTCAATTTTCCTAACTGCAGAATGAGGTTAATGACAGTGGACCCAGATGTTGTGCTCATGTGGAAAGAGTTTAAAGGGACCTTATGAATCATTGTTTCCAATACTGGACTTAGAGACAGGGAGTGACATAAGCAGGAAATGGCAGAGCTGGGATGAAACCCAGGTCTCTAACTTTCTAGTCTAGAATTCTTTTCACTTGAATCCTCATAAGCACTGGCTATGTGATCACAGAATTGGAAATAACAAATAGAACCGGGATTGACTTATCAACTCAGAACCTTCTTTGCTCTGTTATATCTATAGCAATTCCTCAATCTTGCCTCTGAGTGTTCTTTCTCTAGCTTTCTTTCTAGGCAATTTCTAGCTATTTTAATAATTTTCCAGATATTTCTCATGTAGATGTTCAGAATTCAATTCACTTTATTTCTAGTCTGTTCCACAGACACTTTTTTGAGTATGTTCTAGGCTTTGTGGCATTTAGGAGACAAAAGACGAGTAAGGAACTTACCGTCTGGAAGAGGAAACAAATGACATCACAGAAAGGTAGCCACTACAGTGGAAATGTGCCTAAGGTGCTGAACAGAGAAAATGAAAAGAATAACTTCAGGGTATGGGGTATGGAAGGCAGGAGATAGAGGTTGACTTCACAGAGGAGGAGGCATGTAAGTTGGGACAGCAATTAGAATTTAAAAATTACCAAAATACTGTTTAGTTATGCTTCCATTCAGACACTATTTAAATAACATAGCATAACAATATTTGTATCATAAACACTTCTAAAAGATGATAAGTAGGTACAATGGAACTCAAGTTTCATACTAACAATCACACCAGGAAAGTTTAGGACTTAGCTCCAATACTATTTCATTAACATGCCGAGGCTAATGGCAAGAACTGCTGTCCCTATAGCCAGAGAAAAGATGGATGTGGCTGTAAAGGTTAGCTCAAGGGTGGCAGTGATATTGTTAATAAGCATTTTCAAATATTTATCATGTGCTGCACTTTGTGTATGTTACAGGCATTATGTTATTTAAACCTCAAAGTAACCATATAAAGAGGGTATCAGTATGACAGGTGAGAAAACAGAGACTGAGAGAGGTTAAATATTGACTTGTCTAAGGTCTGAGAACCAAGGTGGGGGCATGTCAGCATATCACCCCAGTAGAGTCTAATTCCAGGGACCGAATTTTAATCCCTACCCTGTGCTGAGGTGGGAATAGGGTTGGAATATAACCCAGAATTGATCAGAATTCTTTAAATCTCCTCACAGATCCTCTAGAATTCTTTAAATCTCCTCACAGATCCTCTAGCCTTGAGGATAGACTGGGTTTGTGGGATTAGAGCAACCAGTTGATACTGGCTGAGTCCCTGCAAGGTCCTGAACATCATGTGGGGCCCTGTGAGGGGTGCAGAGAAACATGAGCTTGTGTCCTGGAGGATGACAGTCACCTGGAAGATCTGAGGCCCTGAGAGAGCAAGGTTATGAGTCCAAGTCTCATGGCTGGCCAGTGGGGCCCCCCAACACAAATAGAGGACTTTTGACACTGGAACTAGGGCTCTCTTTTTCATTATCCTTTAAGACAGGTTTTGGCATACATAGAGTCAGCTTCTGTAGGGCCAGAACCTAAAAAAAAATCTTACACAACTTTTAGGTGAAGGTTTCATTGTATATTTTTCTGATGTAAGATATCCTTTCCCAAACTCTATGTCAGAGGTGACACCAGAAAAAGATACTTGAGATTATGAGCCAGAAAGATTTCTAGGTCCCCCCTTTGATGTGATCCCTTACTCTCTTTCTACTCTTCTTTAATACTGACTCGTGAACTCCCTACCTCATGTGTTTTCAAAAAATGTCCTCCTTAGCTTACATTTAAAATCATGCTAGTCCATATTCTCTCCATATTTGGATAGCAAGTTACCTACAGACTGAGCTAGTTTCCATATAGGTCAGAGTTTAAAGCCCATGGTTGAAAGGTCTGAAATTATACTTACTTCCTGACTTTGGGGAGAAAAACTGGTAGTTGCCTAGGTTAACAAAAGTGAAAATTCAGGTGAAAGCTAGATAAAAACCTAGAAGAAGAGACTGGTGTCATGTGATATTCTGGAAGGCTGGTGGGTTCATTTTATTCAGGTGTTCAGAGCTGGGAGGATTATGGTACATCATGTGGTCACATAATAGTATCCTGATTGTGTTGTAGCCAGGACCAGTTTTATTACCAGGTGACTGAGGCTGAAGGGACTTCAGAAAGTTTCTGAAGAAAACCCTTCTCCATCCCTACAGTTCTACCAGCAGAGTCTCATTCTCTTGAGTTGAAAAGGTTTCCTGAGAGTTTCCTCTTAAAACATAGTTACCCTTTACAGTAATAGCATGTCAGGCTTTTGCTTGATATCTAAAGACTGGCTATTTTTTCACTGACCATTTTAATGGGTTATGAATTAATATTCAATTCTTGGACTGTCAAGCAGTAATGTCCTTGAATATCTCTGAGGTCAACTCTCACTCTATTTATAAGGGAATTGAGGCCTTGGGAGTTAAGTGATTTGCCCAAGATCACCTAATAGTGCAGGAATGAGAATGTAGGACTTTTTATTTCCACTCATCCTTTTGAAAGATTTTGTTTTTCACTACTTGTACACGAATACATGAATATGTGTGTGCATGTCTGTTCTTCATAAAAAATTATACATTATATCAAACTATAGAGTAAAATGTCTAGATCTTTTCTGTTCCCCTGTACAAATGCTATTGAAACATTTTCTATGCACAACTGTATATGGATGCATATATAATAAAATAGTGAACTTTTTAGTTCTTTTATATTAATAGAGAACTCTTGCATGCATTTTCTGCAACTTACTTAATTTTGTTCTTAAAATTTATTTTCTGTATAAGTGTTATATGTGCATACTTAAAAACTTAAAAAATAAAGAAGTGTAATATTCCTCACCTACTTCTCTGTCTCAAATCATAATTTCTCTTGGAGGTATTATTACCGGAGACCATCTTTGTACACAGAAGTCTCTAAAACCCTTTTTAAGAAAACAAACAGTAACATATACATGTCTGTATTTATTGCTATTTTTAAATATAGTATACCTTGCAGGTTATTATTAGCAAATAAAGTATTTCCTTTAAAAAATTAGTTATAGCAGTATAATATGCTATATAATTTAGTTGCTTCTTTTTTATTTTTTTATTTTTTTTATTTTTTATTTTTTTTATTGAACACAAATGGAGTACAGCTATTGTTTCACTGGTTGTACACAAAGTAGAGTCACACCATCTGTGC
>JAJEJO010000625.1:327034-357399 GCA_020662805.1 Glaucomys volans | reverse complement strand
AGGTGTCCTTGACCCAGATGGTGATCTTTTGGCTTTTTTGCTAACATTTCTAAGAGAACCTCTGCGAGATGACCTGGACCATGAGCTTTCTTTGTGAGATCTTTCTGAACTCTCTGCTGGCTCTGTTCTTGGTGATGGGGATTTTACTCGTTTACCACTGCTACCGCGAGCTGGGCTGGGGGATGTACTATCTTGCCCTTTTCTTTCTTTCCTTGTTGGAGTAGTCTCATCTTTTACCTTCTTGTCTGGATCAAGATTCCAGCCTTTCTTTATCCTTCTTATCTCTTTCTTGTTCTCTTTCTAATTCTTTCTTTCTCTTGTTGAAGAAGTTTATCCCTGTAGTGTTCTACTTGCTCTTGGAAACTTTGGCCTGGTTTTTTAGGTTTTTTTTTCCAGACTCCAATTCATCCTGAAACTTTGAGCTCAGCCTGATAATATATTTTATGTCAATTTAATTTCTGGGCCCAGCTGGCACCCCAAGAGAATGGATGTGTTCTTTTACTGCCCTGGCAACCACTCTTGCCAAATTCCCCTGTACGGAGGTAAGGAGGTTGTAGTACTTTACCTTCCCTAAGAATGCCTCAGAGCAACTTGCCTTCATATGACAGTACATGGAAATTTGCTTAATTCTTTTTCACAGCTGCCTGATCTTCCACAAATGGTTGTACAATATTTTATTTAAACAATCCCCGTATTAATGGACATTTCCTTTTTTTTTTTTGTTATATAAGCAATGGTGCATTGACCATCTTGTACAAGTGTGTTAGCATCTCTCTAGAAAATATCTAAAAATAGAAACCCTACTTTAAAGTTTATGCACACTGTATATTTTGATAGATGATACCAAATGGTTCCATGAATAGGTCAAAGCAAATCATTCCCCAACCAAGTATAACAGAGAATCTGTTTCCAAATGTTCTCGCCCAAATTAAGTATCATCTATGTATATCATTTAGTTGTCATTCTGATGATTAAAAACTTAATTCATGTTTTAACTTTAATTCCCCTGATAATAGTGATATTGAGCATGTTTTCATTTATTTACTTTCTGAAAAGGACAATAATCTCTACAGCAACATTATTTGGATACAGAATCCAATGCCATCCCTTCATTACTTCTATGTCAACACCCCTGTGCAGGTTACCTAACCTCTCTTTGCCTCAGGGGATTTTAGAAGGATTTCATGAGATAATACTTGCAAAGTGTTGAGAAAGGTTTCTAGCTTACATTAAGTGCTCACTAACTGTTAGCTATTATTGCTAATGTAATTACTCATATTTCCTTTTCTGTGAATTGCCCATTTGTATCTTTTAGCCATTTAAAAATGGTTTTGCTAGTTCACAAATACACTTTAATGTTCTAGTTATTAAGCTTTTTTTGGATATCTATATCAACAATGTGTTCTCCCAGTTCATTGCTTGTCTTGTTTTTGTTTCTGATTTTTTTGTTTTAGAAATACACGTTTACATTTTTATATAGATGTATCATCAATCTTTTCTTTTATGGATTTTAGGTTTTATGGTAAACTTTACTGCTCCAATATGATAAGTATATGTCTTAATTATAAACATTAACTTATATTAATTGCATCAATTACTAGGTTTCACCATGACATTCCCCTATCCCCCTCAGTCCCTTACTCTTTCCTAATCCTTCCCTAATGGTTCCTCTTCTACTTTCAGGTCCTCCCCCCCCCCCCCCCCCCCCCCCCCCTCCCCCCTCCCTCCTTCCCTCCCTCCCTCCCTCCCTTCTTTCCTTCCTTCCTTCCTTCCTTCCTTCCTTCCTTCCTTCCTTCCCTCATCTTCTTTCTTTCTATCTTCTTCCTTTCTTTTTCCACATGAGAAAAAATCATGTGATGCTTATCTTCCTATGTCTTGCTTATTTGGTGTAACATGATGATCTCCAGTTCCATCTGTTTTCCTACAAATGACATGATTTCATTTTTCCTTATGGCTGAATAATGTTCCATTGTGCATGCATATACCATTTGTCTTTATCCATCATCTGCTGAAGACAGCTCGGGTGAGCCCATGACTTGACTATTGCCAACAGAGTCACATAGAGCTAGGTATGCAGGCATCCCTTTTCACGTTCACTTCACGTCCTTCATATACACACCCAGGAATGGATAACTGGTCAGATGGTAGTTCTAGTTTTCGTTTTTAAAGGAAACTCCGTAATGTTTTCCATAGTGGCTGTACTAGTTTAGAGTCCCACCAATAGTGTATAAGGCTTCCTTTTTCTCCACATCCTTGTCAGCATTTATTTTCTGTGGGTGTTTTATTTAGTTTTTTGTTTGTAGTTTGTTTGTTTTGATAATAGCTATTCTGATTAGGGTGAGGCTGAATCTCAAGGTAGTTTTGATTTCATTTCCCTGATGGCTAGATATGTTGGGCACGTTTTATATTTGCACTTATTCTTTTGAGAAGTGTCTGTTAAGATCTTTTGTCCAGTTTTGATTAGATTATTTGTTCTTCTTTTGCTATTTTCTGAGTTCTTTATATGTTCTGGATATTCATCCTCTGTCAGATGAATAGCTAGCAAAGATTTTCTTCCATTCTATAGATTGTCTTTTCACTTTTTTGATCGTTTCCTTTGCTGTGCAGAAACTTTTTAATTAGATGTAATCTCATTTGTCAATTTTGGCTTCTATATCCTGAGCTATTAGAGTTCTATGCAGGGAATCATCTCTGTGCCATTTTCTCCCAATCCTTAAACATGGAAAAAAAAAAAAAAATTTCATTGTAGAGGTCTTTCACCTTCTTGGCTGGGTTTATTCTTAGGGCTTTTTTTTTTTTTGACTCTACTGTGAATGAGATTATTTCCCTCTCTCAGAAAGTTCCTTACTGGTATACAGAATAGCTACTGATTTTTGTATGCTGATTTTTGTTTCATTGAATTAGTTTATCAGTTCTAAAAATCTTTTGGTAGAGTTGTTAGCATTTTCATATTATCTACAAACAGGGATAATTTGACTTCTTGCTTTCCTATTTGTATCTTTTTTATTTCTTTCTTTTGTTTCATTACTCTGGCTAAAATTTCAAGTACTATATTGAATAAAAGTGATGAAAGTGTGCACGATTTTTTTTGTTCCTGATTTTTAAAAAAATGCTTTCAGTTTTTCCTCATTCCTTATGATGTTGGCTATGGGTTTGTCATATATATATTCTTTATTAGGTTGAGATCTGATCTTTTTTTTTTTTTTGCAGTACTGGGAGTTGAACCCAGGGCCTGTGCTTGTGAGGCAAATATTCTACCACCTGAGCTATATCCCCAGCCCTTGAGATCTGGTCTTTGTCTACCTAGTTCCTTCAGGATTTTTATCATGAAGGGATTTTGAATTTTATCAAAGCATTTTTCTGCATCTGTTGAGATGATCTTGTGATTTTTTTCTTGATTCTATTTATGTGCATTGATTTGTGTATGTTGAACCATCCTTGCATCATTAGAGTGAAACCAGCTTGATCAAGGTATATGATCTTTTTAATGTGTGTTGTTGGATTTGATTTGCAAGTATTTTATTGAGAATTTTTGCATCTATATTCATCAAAGATTTGGCCTAGAGTTTTCTTTCTTTTTTTGTGTGTGCGCTTATTAGGTTTTAGTTGCAGGGTAATAATGACTTTGTAGAATGAGTTTGGAAAGATTCCTTCGCATTCTATTTTATGGACTAGTTTCAGGAATGTTGGGGTTAGTTATTTTTTAAAAGTCTGATAAAACTGGGTAATCAGTGTATCCAGTCCTGGATTTTTCTTTGTTGAGAGACAATTTATTACTGGTTCACTCTCATTGCTTATTATTGTTCTGTTTATATTTTTAATATTCTGTTTCTCAATTTTAGTAGGTTATAGAAATTTGTCCATTTCTTCTAAATTTTCCAACCTTTTGGCATATAAGTTTTGAAAATGGTCCTGAATGATCACATTGATTTCAGTGATATCTGTTGCAACAGCCCCCTTTTCCACATCTATTCTTATTTATGTGGATCTTCTCTCTCTTTGTTTTGATTAGTTTGGCTAATGGTTTGTCAATCTTGTTTATTTTTTCAAAGAACCAACCCTTGTTTCATCAATTTTTTGTAGTTCTCTTTTCAATTTCATTTAATTTTGCTCTGATCTTCATTATTTCTTTCTCTCTATTGATTTTTAGGTGTGCTTTATTCTTGTTTTTCTAGAACCTTGACATATATTAGGTTACTTGAGATATCTCAGTTTTAAAAATGTAGGCATTTATAGCTATAATTCTCTTACTACTGCCTTTGCTATATCCACATATTTTAGTATGTTGTGTTTTGACTGACATTTGATTCTAGGAATTATTCTTTTACTTCTCCTGTTTTCTTCAATGACTCATTGTTTTCTCAAAAGTATATTCATACTCCATGTATTTGTATAGTTTCTCTTGCTGCTAATTTCTAGTTTCAGGCTGTTATGATCTGATGAGATGAAAGAAATTATTTCAAAGAGTTTTTTTTTTTTGTATTTGTTGAGACTTGCTCTATGGACTGAAATATGATCTATTTTGGAAAGAGTTCCATGTTCATTTTGCAGCAGTTGGATGGAATATTTTGTAGAGGTCTGTTAAGTCCATTTGCTCTGTAGTGTAATTTAATCTGATGTTTCTTTGTTGATTTTTTGTCTGGATGATCTATCTATTTGTGAGAGTAGGGTATCAAAGTTACCCACTGTTATTGTTTGGGGATACATCTCTTCTTTTATGTCCAGAAGTGTTTGTTTTATAAAATTGTTTGCTGTGATGTTCAGGGCATATATACTGACAATCATTATATCTTGATGGATTGTTCCCTTTATCAATATGTCATTATCTTCTTTGTTTCTTCTTTTTCTTTTTTGGTACTGGGGATTGAACCCAGGGGCACTCCACCACTGAGCCACATCCCAGCCCTATTCTGTATTTTATTTAGAGACAGGGTCTCACTGAGTTGCTCAGGGCCTCGCTAAGTTGCTGAGGCTGGCTTTGAACTCGCAATCCTCCTGCTTCAGCCTCCCAAGTGTTGGGATTACAGGCGTGCACCACCGCGCCCGGCTTCTTTGTTTCTTCTGACTTATTTTGGTTTGAAGTCTATTTGCTGGATATGAGTGCAGCTACTCCTGCCTGCTTTCAGTTCCATGTGCCTGAAATATCATTTTCAGTTTGTGTACATCTTGGCCAGTGATTTGAATTTCTTCCAGGCAACAGATTGTTGGGTTTCATTTTTTAAATTCAGTCAGTTGGTCTGCATCTTTTAATTGGAGAATTGAGAATATTCAGGGTTACTATTGGAAGGTGTTATGGTTTGGATCTGAATGTCCTCTAAAGGACTCATATACTGAAGACTTGGTCCCCAAGGCAGCAATTTACAGAGGTGGGGCTTTTGGGAAGTGATTGAATCATGAGAGTTCTGACCTGGTCAGTGTATTAATCCATTGATAGCTGAATGGACAACTGGCAGGTGATAGAATATGTAGATGGTGGGGCAAAGTTGGAGGAAGTAGATCATGGGGTGGGGTGGGGTATTTCTTGTCCTTAACCCCTTTTTTCTTTTCTCTCTCTGCTTCCTAGCTTCAATGAACTAGTGGCTTTCCTCTACCATGCCCTTTTGCCATGATAATCTGTCTTACCTTAGGTCTCAAGCTGGCCATGAACTGAACTCTCTAAAACCAGGAGTCAAAATAGCTCTTTCCTCCTCTAAATTGTTTTTCTCATATATTTGTCATAGTGACAGAAAGATGATTAACACAAAAGATTTGTACTAATTTCTGTTTTTTTTTTGTTTTTCTTCTGGTTGTTTAAAATAATCTATGTTCATTTCTTTTTCCTTTATTCAGCTTAGAGTTTTGATAGTTTATTGAATTAGTAATATTTGATTCTTTCCTAATTCTTGTTTATCTGCTCTTTGAGAGTTATTCTCTCTAGTACTCTCATGATTTTATTTTGCTTCCCCTTCTGTGTGAAGGATTCCTTTAATTATCTTCTGTAATGCTGGTTGAGTGGTCATGAATTCCTTTAGTTTATGCTAGTCTTGGGGGATCTTCATTGCTTACTCAATTCTGAAGGAAAACTTTGCTGGGTATAATGTATGTTTGGTAGTTATTTCTTTCAGTGTTTGAATACATCATTCCAAGCCCTCTTGGCCTTTCAGGTTTTGGTTTAGAAATGTGTTTACTTTTATAAGTGACTTGGTACTTACCTTTTGTAGTTTTCAAGATTTTTTCTTTGTTCTGTACTTTGGCAGATTAATTATATGATTTGGAGAGGTTCATTTGTGGTCATGTCTTTTTGGGGTTCTAAAAATCTCCCGTACCTGAATATCCATGTATTTCCCAAGATTTGAGAAATTTTCTGCTATTATTTCAGTGAAGGGCTTCCTATGCCTTTAGCCTGTACCTTTCTGGTCCTTCATCTACACTTATGATTTGCACATTTGGTCTCCTCATTGTGTCCCATGGGTCTCGTATGTTTTGTTCATTCTTACTTATATTTCCTTTATTATTATCTGAATGCAATAATTCATCAACCATGTCTTCAAGTCCTGAAGCCCTAACATTCCTTCTTCCACTTGATCTAGTCTGCTGGTGAGGCTTTTGAATTTTTTTCCCCTTTCTTTTGACTTTCAACTTTTTATTTCCAAGATTTCCGTTTGGTTCTTTTTTGGAATCTCTACCTCTTCATTGAATTGCTCATTAATATCCTTGCATTGTCTTCCTTAATTCATTCAGCTGTTTATTTGTATTCTCTTTGAATTCATTGATTATTTTTAACATCATACATTTAACATTTTTTCCCAGCATTTCATCATTTCAGAAACATTAAAATCAGTTGCTAGAGAGTTACGAAGTCTTGGAGAATTGGATTCTCTTATTTTTTTCATTTTCTTCTTGTAAATTTATGTTGACCTTTGTGTATCTGTTAGGATGTATATTCTTCCCACTTTTATGTGAGGATCTTTTTAGTGTCTCTTAATGTGCTCTGGGTTATTGATTCGTTTAATGTTAAATTTATTTCCAAATGGACTTAGTAGTGTGGTTTCCTTGTGACTTCTCTGGCTGTAATTAGTGGTTTTGAAGCTGTGCATACTGCATTGGAGACTGAGGAAACCTTCTTCCCTTGGCCTCACAAGAGTGAGGTTTCTTTGATAGTTTAGGCAGGTGTGTTATAGACAGCAGATTATGCGGACTACACCCTCTGTGGTTACTCCTCCAGGTTTGTCTATAATGTGCTGTCTACACGGGTATGGGAGTGACCTGTGCTGAATTGCCTCACAGCGCAGTTTCCACAACAGTGTGTCATTTCTCTCTACTGTTGCCATGGGGCAAGTGCCTAGGTGTGATATTTTGGGTGACCCCTAGCTGTGTTGACTTGAAGTTAGGTCAACAACTAAGGGTTTTTATCTCTTCTTAAAGTCAAAATATCCACCAAGGTTTGAGAGGGACTAGTCATGGCTGGAGTAAAGTAAAATTTCTTTCAAGTGTCCTGTGGGTGTAGATCAGCAGCAGAACATCCATCCAATCTGCTTCAGGTGCTAGGCTTGATCATCTGCTGTATTTGGAGGGAAGAAAGCAAATGATGGTAAACACCCACAACATAAAAACAAACCCAAGATAGAAATGCAGAACAATCAATTAAAAACACCACTAAAACACCAATACTATATAGAACAAAGTTAAAGTTTAATAAAATGTAAAAATAATGAAAAAAGTGGAATAGAAGATGGAAAAATTTTATTAGATTATAGTAAAAATAAGATAAAAGTAAGAGAAAATGAATAAAAATCCAAAATAAAAATAATAGAAAATAGAATAAAGAAAAAGAATACAGAACCCTATTCACCCCCCCCCCCCCGAAAGGAGTAAAACATTCCTTCTAACTGAGATATTAGGATTGCTAACCCTACTCCCAAGTGTGCCTTTTATTCCAGACTCTTTATTCTGCTCAGTGTCATGGTCAATACCAGCACTACAGCCAGCCTTTTTACCAGCCAAGCTTCAGCATTATGTGGGCCACGCCCAGTAGGCCTGCATTCGTTCCTGTGGATTTCTGACTGCTTAATGTCAGACCTCATCATACTTGAGATCTGGTCTCAATGTCTGGTCTGTACCAAGCTTTCTCATCACCTGAGCTTCAGCATTATGTGCCTACAGTGGGTGAGTGTGTATATTAAGTCCTGCAGACTATAGTCTTTGTGCCTGGGGTTGTGGCAAATGTCCAGACCTCAGCTACAACTGAGATGTCTCAGGGTGTGTGTGTGTGGGGTGGGGGGCAGTCAAGCCAGTGAGTTCTGAGCTGGAGGGGGAGGCACAGGAACTGAACCTTTCACCACCTTGGTCCCAGTGCTCTCAGATCTGACTCTTTGCTGTGCACTCCCATCTTATCTTGCTCCATCCTTCTCCTGGTGGCAGAGGGCAGGCCCACAAACAACTATGTCCTCCTTTCTTTGTTCCAGTCTGTGTTTCTCAATGCTCAAACCATTGGACAGGCTCATGTCTGTTTCTTCCCAGAGTCACAACTGTCTTGGGTGACTGTCTCCCACTCAGTCACTGTGGTGGGGTTTCCACAGGAACCCAATATTGTGAATGTTTTCTGCTCCCTAGAGCTATTTGGTCCCTAATGATAGGAACTCTTTCAAGATGCTGTCTGGTTATAGCACTCAGTTTGCTGAGCAATTGATTTTCTAAAGCTAGCTCACAGTGCAGGAGACTCAGATTAAATCCCCACACTGGACTGAAAGCTTGCATGAACCGTGGATTTCTCCTGTGACTAGGGCTGCTGGGTTGTAGCTTTTGTCAGGGTTAAATGCACTCCTGATCTACCTTATGCTTGTGGTGTGCTCTCTCTGAAGTGTGTGTGGAACTATACCGTAAAGCAATAGTAACAAAAACGGGATGGTATTGGCACCAAAATAGTACAAAATGGTACAGAATAGAAGACACAGAGATAAACCCACAAAAATATAGTTACCTCATACTACACAAAGGAGCCAAAAACATACAATGGAGAAAAGATAGCATCTTCAACAAATGGTGCTGGGAAAACTGGAAATCCATATGTAGTAAAATGAAATTAAACCCCTATCTCTCACCTTGTACAAAACTCAACTCAAAATGGATCAAGGACCTAGGAATGAGACCAGAGACCCTGCACCTAATAGAAGACAAAGTAGGCCCGAATCTTCATCACGTTGGCTTAAGAACAGACTTCCTTAACAAGACTCCCAAAGCACAAGAAATCAAAGCAAGAATCAATAAGTGGGATGGACTCAAACTAAAAAGCTTTTTCTCAGCAAAGGATACAATCAATACTGTGAAAAGAGAGCCTACAGAATGGGAGAAAATCTTTTCCATGTGCACTTCACATAGTATCTTTTTGTATCTCTATTTCATCACTTTTTTCATTTTTTGTCTCCAAAAATAGTATATATCTAGATTACAAACTAATTTGAGGCAAATTTAGTGCCTTTAAATTTATTGTGATTTCTGATATATTTGAACTTATCCCCATCTTCTCTCTCCCTCTCTCGTTCTTTCCTTTCACATCTCTCCCTCCCTTTCTCCTTTTTTTTTTCCCTCCCTCATCTTTTCTTCCTCATTATTTCTGCCTTCCTGTTTCTTCAGAAATGGTGAACTACTGGAAACCTCTTTCTTCTTGCTTCTCTGAGAGGGTAGAAGAGTTGGTAGAAGCTCTTTTTTTTTTTTTTTTTTTTTTTTTTTTGAGGCAAGGCTTTCCTTATGTGGTTTTTGTGCTAGTCTACAGAGTTCTGCTGGCCTATCCATTTGAGGACCTCTGTCCTCAAGATCTTACAGGAAGATGCCTGTGTAGATTTATGTGGTTGCTGTGTGCCCTTAGCATAGTGGTTCTCCAGCCTGACTTATCATCAGAATTATCTAGAAACATTTCAGAGATATGGACATCATCCTGACCCTATGTGAATCAGAAACTCTGAAAATGGGGTTTAGGAATTGGCATTTTATAAATTGCCTCAGATGAGGTAATATGTACATAAAACTTGAGAACAATTATCTATTCTTTCAGCAGATACATTAAATATCCAAACAAATTTATCTATTTATTTATTTTGTATCTTTTAAAAAATTTTGATTCATTGTACACAAATGGAGTACAATTATCATTTTTCTGGTTGTACATGAAGTAGAATCATACCATTTGCGTATTCATACATGTACATAGGGTAATGATGTTTGTCTCATTCTATTATCTTTCCTTTCCCTTCCCCTCCCCACCCTTCATTTCAGTCTACACAAATATATTTGAACATGCATTTAATCTAGAGTTCATCAGTATCTATAGCTTCTCTAATGAAGACATACCATCAATTCTGCTTATCTCTGTCCACATCATCCCCACAGTGCTGTAATTATTTGGATTCACCAACTTGGACGACTGCCTTGGATTCACGTTTGTGAAACTGCAAAAGGTAAACAGGCATTAGTGTTTTTACAAGCCGTGAGTCCCATTACATTGTGCCCATGTGGAAAGGCATGAAGTTTATTTGAAGGAAACTGAACTCAAGAAGAGGGGCATGCCGTGTCCCAGGACATCTGAATAAGCTAAACACATGTCCTTAAAATGTTTCTTAATGCTCTGCCTCACTTCAGTGGACAAGATGGACACATTTGTGGAACTTTTAATCTACTTCCAACCACCATAACGGTAGTTTTAGAGTTCCAAAGTTAATAAACAGAATCAGTGTTGATGATGGGGACGTTGCTATTCCATCCATAGAGCACTGCTGTCTCAATGAAGCAGCTGGGGATTTCTATGACATTACAGACGTTCCACCTCACCTAAAATCTGTGCCTCTGCAACTCATATTAGTTGCAAGACTTTCTGGAGATTCTAAGGACAAGCATATGCACTTAGCCACTATCATGCTTGTATTTCACTGGCTTATATAGGTTAAGTACATCTATATTCTTTTTGAATCTTTTAAAGCAGAATCTACAAAGGATATATCTGGGCCATCTGCTCTTGCAGATATAAAATGTTCCTATTTGTTGGAAAACTACTTTGAACCACTTATTCATAGTGATCAAATGTTTTTACTACTTAGTTGATGGATGCTCTCTGCTGTCTTTCCTGCTTCCTCAGCTCGGACAGCTCTTGTTTGCCCCTGTCTATTCCTAAAGTGCTGGTGCTCCATTCTGACTGCCAACTAGTATTCCTCCTTGTGCATCCACATCATGGTTTCGGGCACTGACATTATCTCAGACGCTAAGGAAAACTGTGTGTCACTAACAAGTTCTCCTTGACTCTGTCTTTTTTTTTTTATCAGAAAGCATTGGAAAAACTTAAAATGCAATGTTATGTCAAAAGGAGGGAATTCAGAATGCACTGACATGAACTGCCCAGCAGCTTCAGTGGGCTTGATGTAGAATCCAATATCTACATTTTTTAAGAAGTCCCAGGAAGAATCCCTTTTAATGTCACAAGGAATTCTTTTGGGGGCCATATGATCATTTTTATTTTGAGGGACAGCAGAGCACTGGGAAAAGGAATAATATAGAAGAAGAAATGGAATTCTTTCAGTTGGGTAAACAGTATCCTATTGCTTCAAACAAACAACAATGAAACAAATCAAGTGCTATGGAAAAGGAGGAAGTGTGTAATTGTGTGTGTGTGTGTGTGTGTGTGTATGTCTGTGTGCTGGATAGATCGTCTGTGCTGTTTCTTTGCTTAGCTTGTTAGTTTATATTCACATAATTATGAATTATGAATTATTTACATCATGTATAAATAGGCACCTCTGGATTTGATGTACATGAGAATCACTTTGGAGCTCATACAAAAATGTAGATATTGGATTCTACATCAAGCCCACTGAAGCTGCTGGGCAGTTCATGTCAGTGCATTCTGAATTCCCTCCTTTTGACATAACATTGCATTTCAGTTTTTCCAATGCTATTGCATATTTTACATTCACCTTTTTTAAAAAAATTTTTAGTTGTAGATGGTACATACTTTTATTTAATTTATTCACTTTTATGTGGTGCTGAGGACCAAACCAGATGTCTCATATGTGCTAGGCAAGCATTCTACTACTGAGCCACAACCTCAGCCCCTACACATACACACTTCCTCCTTTTCCATAGCACCTTGATTTGTTTCATTGTTGTTTGTTTATAGCAATAGTACATTGTTTAGCCAACTGTAGGAATTCCATTTCTGTTCTATATTATTCCTTTTCCCAGTGCCCTGGTATACCTCAAAACAAAAGAGGTCATATTATATGATTATTAATGATTATGTAATTTTTAATTCCACTATTTTTTGGAATTTAACTTGTTTCCAGCTTAATAATATTGTTAAGAATCCTAATAAAAGCCTCTAAAATTCATGAATTCAAATCTTTTTGCATAATTAGCAATATTTAATTTCCTAGGGAATCTAAGAAGTGGGGTTATTCAATCAGTGGGCCCAAATATTTTAAAGACTCTTCGTATATTGCTAGATGATTTCTACAAGCAACTGTAAGATCCGGAATTTTTATATGTTATTAAAAGGGATATTTTCTCAAGAAACAAAAGTTGTTATAATAAAAATGGAGAATTAATATAGAACAAGTGAACTGTTTTTCCCATAATTACCCTCATGGATCTACCCTAGAGTGATGTTATTAATAAAACAGTCCAGAAAGCAAAGACTGATTCTGAAATAATTTGTTTTTAGTTGCATTTCTGGAGTCCTGGGAGGGGATGCACTGCCTTGAGCATTGCTTCCTGCTGCTCTCTCTCTCCCTTCTCATCCTCTTCTTTGTACCCTGTGATGCTTCTCTTCTCCAGCTCTGGAGAAGACTTAAGGTTGCTTGTTGCCTTTCCCTTTCCATTTCTGTGTCACAAAAGACAGAAGATGAATATGAACATGGTAGAGAAGTTTTATGAGTCTTGTTGAGCAAAACCGGGAACACATGTTAATAAGAAAGTACAGGAGAAATGCCAGGGGCATTCATACGTGTCCCTTGGTACCTTGGAACCTCAGATCTCTGGCTATCCCAGATCATTCACCTGGTCAGGTTAGGCCCAGGAAAGGCATGATCCAAACCAACCTATTCTCTGTAGTATGATTATGCTTGTTACTTGCTTACAAAATGCAACTCCTGGGAAGGAAAGAATAAATAGACTATTATTCTTATTAACTTAAACATAGCTGAGATTTGTTTCATTATTTAAGGAAAGTTTAACAAACACACTGGAGTTAAACAGAGAAAAACTTAACAAATAATAAGCATCCCTGATGTTTAGTATTGAATTATTGCCAATAGTGTACACAACATGATAATTTCTCAGGTTACCTTTATTACTATATGTCATAGCAGTAGAGCCCAATATCAGCAAGATGAGGAAATCTGGATTTAAATCCTAGTTGAGTTAAAGTTTTATGACCCTGTCATCTTACCTCTCTGGGCTAAGTTTCTTTACTATAAGTAAAGAAAGTAGATTATACTGTTTTAAGGTTCCTTCTTATTCTGAAATTTTATTTTTCTTTATATTCTCAAAGGGTCTAGGGGTCAAAGAGCCTGATTGTGGGTTGCAGATAAGTTAGAAGGAAATTCAGTGAACTTTTTAGAAGGAAATTCAGTGAACACAGGGTAAATGAACAATAGATTAAAAATTCATCTTCCCCAACTCCATGCTCCCCAATAAGATGTACACCTTTCTTGGGGAAAGTTAGTTCTTATTTTCTTTCACAAATTTGTGTCCAGTTCAAACCTGAGAGACCGAGTTCAGATTTCTTCCTTGGAAGGTGTCCCTTAATCACTTCCTCGGTTATAGCAAATGTCACATGGACAACCCTCTTCCTTTCAACCCTCTGTATAAATCTCATGTAATGGAATGTTGGAATCCATCACTGCAGGAAAGGTGTGGAATCTGGTAGAGGCGAAGTCCCAGGAAGAACTGGGAGAGGACTTGAAATAAAATATCTCTCTAGGACACCTGGGCCCATGATTTCTTACTAGAGCTGGCGTGGCCCAATGGCTGCAAATATTAAGTCACTTCAAATTGAAATAAATAAATGATCTTTTTTTTTTTTATAAAGACAGCACATCAAAACATTCTCATATTACACTTACAATTTTATACTTGGATCCATAAATGGTTAACTGTACAGGAGTTTGGCGAAGAGGAATTTTGAAGGAGGAACTACAGGAAGTAGTAATGGGGCAAGGATAGGACCCCAAAGCACATCTTTAGAAGAGAAACTTTGAGGAGGGTAACACAATGGTAGTTTCTATGAAGCTGGGATGTGGTTGGTTTGAGGTTTTCCTTGGGCCATTCTGTGACCTCTCAATGTAATCTGGAAGCTAGCAGATGGTAGGGACCTAGTTATGTGAGTCCTGAAGGGCAGGGAAAGAAGCAGAGTTACAGGAAAAATAGGATAGGCAAGACATGTACCCAGAATGATAAGGCACTCCTGCTAAGATGACAGAGGAATGGGGAAATAAAAAGACATCCTGTTGGGTGGAACCCACAAATTTTTCAATCAAATAAATAAATGCTTGGAGTGCAAGATAGATGCTAACTAGTTAGTTACTTGTCTTTAAACTGAGTTTTCTCACTGTACCTCCTCATACCTTTTGAGTGTTTATTTATTCACTAAATAAATCATACATCATCATTATATACCCACATTTACACACCACCCACAATGTGTCATGTGCTACTGTAGTCTCTGACCTCAAAGAGTTGTCAGTCAAGTATGCAGCTAACCAGAAAAAGGTAATTTACACACAAATCAAATGCCAAAGTATTGTCAGGGATGGAATTAAAAATAATACTTAAAGTTAGAACTATCTGGTAAAGTATGACAATTGAAAGTTAGAATAGTTGGTTTCCAAAATCCTTTCTATGTTTTAACAGAATCTAATTGTTTGTCCTAAATTTCCTTTTCAGGTCCCATAAACCTCATGCATTTGTTAAACAAGCTAATATATCATATTTCATGTGTTGTAGCTGCCTTTTGATTTAAAATCAATAGGAGTAGGTTTTATTATTTTTGTTTTTTTCCATAAAGAAAATGTGGCACAGAGAAATTAAGTAATTCCCTCTAGGTTGCATAGCTGGGAAGATGCAGAACTGAAATTTGAACAAGAGAATCCATCTCCACAGTCTGTGGTCTTAATAATTTTGCCATGCTGCATGGTTTTGAATTTGTATATATATATTTGTTCACAGAAAAAGAGAAAAATATTTGAATGATGAACAAAAAGTCTAATTTCTATGTAGCTTCCTGTTGAATAGGAAAAGAGTTCATTTCCCTCTTAAAAAAACACGACATGGTTTTTAAAAAATAGTTTTTGAACCTGTATAATTTTGATTTTCACTTTCATAACAGCACAAGCTGAAATAGGGGAATGATTTAGGTGTTACATTACGATTTTTTTCCAAAGTTCAAACTTTATTTCTGTGAAGCCCAAAGACTGTTCATATGTTTACATGGGTAAAATGGCTCTCAGATATGCTGTTCTCTAGCCTGTTCTGATCTTTTTCTCATTAAACAACTATTAAGAGAATAACATTTATGTATTCATACTGTGCTGGTTGAAATGGGTATACATGGCAGTATAGACTTGGTACCTTCCATTAATGAGCTTATAATTTATTTGGGGGAGACTAAACATTCCCTTTAAATGAGCTTCACAATCTAACAGTTTGTAAACAGTCACCCAAACAAGGAATTCAGGGAGCTGAAAGGCCAGTGAGTGGGGTTTGGCTGGATGGATAGAAGGCCTACCATTCAATGTATCTTTAACATCTCTGCAGATTCTCTTGTCCTCGTCTGTTTCTGGGACGTTCACCTCCTCCACCCATTCTCTCTGCCTCAACTTCTTCTGCTGCACCTCCAAGAATCTTATGACAGGCCCATGAGCTTCTAGCACCAGAGACTGACCAGTTCCATGCCTGGACTCTCTGGCTTCTCCCACCACTCTGGGAGTCTATTTAATGATAGACTATATTGCTAAGCATGGAGTGTGGCTTCATAAGCAGCCACCAAAAGGTCCAAAAAAATACAACCTAAAAAATGTGGCAAAGTTGATTTTGGCCAAAGAATAGCAAGATTTAGAGAGATTTGGGTTGATAGGACTTTTCCCTTTTCTTTCTCTCATGGACCCATGTGAGGTACAGTTTCCTGACCAGCTTGTGTGTGACATCCTGGTTGGCTAAGCAGGTGACCTTCAGGTGAATGGCTGACACTCTTCAAGCTCATTGTAAAGTAGAGACCACTGTTGTCATGCATTATCTTCATTGCTTCTATTTTTCTGTCTCCCTTTCATTTTTTTTTTAACCTCTTTTGACCTGGAATTGTACCGCCCCTAATAAACTGTAATCTAATAAGCTGTAATCTTTGCTTCAGTTTTTGTTTTCTAGAAGTCTTTGAGTAAGACAGAAGAGAAGACAAACTTTGTTTTTTGGGTTTTTTTTTTGGTACTGGGGATTGAACCCAGGGGCACTCGGCCACTGAGCCACATCCCCAGCCCTATTTTGTATTTTATTTAGAGACAGGGTCTCACTGAGTTTCTGAGGCTGGCTTTGAACTCGCGATCCTCCTGCCTCAGCCACCCAAGTGCTGGGATTACAGGTGTGTGCCACCGTGCCCGGCGAGAAGACAAACTTTGTAGGGTATAGAATATGCAAATATGATCTGGGATGAGAACATTTATGAGAAAAGTGGCCAGGGTCAAGTTTTGGAAGGCTGTGGATTTTTGAAGTCCTTTGAGTAAAAGAGTGGCATGATGGGGACTGGGATTTAAAAAGGTAGATCAGGCTGAGAGAGAAAATTGAAGTGATGGGGGAAACTGGATGCAGGAAAATTAGCAATGATTTCCACATGAAGATGAGGCAGGATGAAGAATCTTAGAATCACGTTAGCCATCTTGATGAAATTGGAAACAAGGCAATTGATTAGGAGTGAGGAAGAGGGAGATAAAATTGGTGGGCTAATGGGAAGGAGAACCCCTGTGCACTTTTCTAAGGTTATGCTCCTGAGCATTCACTATCCAGATGGGGTCACATTGCTTCCTGTTGAGTCTGGCTGTGCAGCTTGCTGTCTTCCTGCTCTCCATCGGTATTCTTCGAGGACACCCACAGAATTCATTGTTTCATGATTAGCTTGTGTACTATAAACAGATTGCCAAAAGACTGATCATATATTTATGTAGGCTATTCAATTTGGATTTTATTAATTCAATATTATTAATTTCATAAAATAAGAAATTAAAATTAATTTCATTTTTTGTTAATTGAAACTGCTATCACAGAAAATGTTGCTTGTGGCACTTTTAATGACCGGCTAAGCCCAGTAGTTATATAACAACTGACTTTTCTTCTGGCTGTGAAGTCAAAGTAACCACAGAACAGTCAGATAGGTATGACTTTTGTCTAGATCTCACTGTTCATGAGAAGGTAGAAGTCGATTGAGCAAGCCACCCATTCATTCTGAATCTGAAACATGAAAGTGTGTGCTCGCTTAGTCTAATTTAAAAAATACTCGGTTACATTTTAAAATATTTTTGAGTACCTTTTAAATTTTTGGTTACTTGATGCTCTGGCGAGTTATGGAATTCTTGGGTTTATGTTGAAGCTCCCTGTGTTCAAGATTATTCGTTTTTCTAGAGGAAAGAAAAATTAACATTCTAAAACATAACTTAAGTGTACCGGTGGGCAGAGGTAAACTATAAACTAGCAGAGAAAGTATATCTACACTGTCTCTGAATTGAAAAAATTTAAAGAATCCTAAGTTAAAACACACACACACACACACACACACACACACACAAACCCACAAAACCACAAACATGGAAATGGGTCCCCTAAGGAGAAAGACAATTTGTTGTACACGATCTTGCACATGATTTTCAGGCTGTCGTGTGGTGAGTGACTCAGGTAAGCATCTGCTTTCGACTCTGTGGGTCTTCCTGTGGTGGCATAGGTGTGAAGGTGGCTCTTTTGAGGATGGTGTTCTACTAACTCTTAAAGGAGCATTAATGGTGATGCAGACGATTCTGAGAGGCCTGTCTTGAGCTCCCACAACTGCTCTTGCAGAGATCCAGCCTCACCCAGAGATGAGTGTCTCAGCAGCATTTTGGCTGTACTTCTTGGTAAAGACTCAGCTGCTTGTCATCAGTAATAACAGGTTTCAGTTTCATCACAGGAAGAAGAACAGCATTTAGAAATCAACGGAAAGCTTGTGGGAATGTGATCAGTGTCATGAGCAGAAGGCCAGACACGGTTGTGGGAGTTTCAGAAGTGGGGGAACTCACAATTGAAATGGTAGGTTAAAAAAAAAAAAAAAAAAAAAAAAGGCCACCTCAGTGAGAAAGTGAAGTGTGAAACACAAGGGACCTATGAAGGAAGCGAAAAGAGACAGAAACTTTATTTAGTTTTTAATGCCTGCACACAGGAGAAAGTGTGTACTGAGTTGGCCCCTTTAACCAGATCTAGATTTCTAGGCCAGCAGTTTTGAGCACTGCTTAAAATGCTACAAGGTCATGGGTCCTCTGCAGACCCTGCTTCCTTCCAGTTACTCTCAATTTTCTCACCACCAACTTATCTCTGTCCCTGACTTACTTGACTCTCTCACCTTGCCTAGGCCCAATGGGATTTGGTTTAGGTCTATTTAACGTGGTTCTGATTTGCCAACCTCAAATTATTGCCTGTGAATCTCATAGGTTAGAGGTTTCCTGTATCTGAGTTGCTCTTGTCTTCAGACACAATGTCCAATGTTTCTTGCTCCAACCAGGCTGTTGACAAAGCTTTCTTCAGTGGAAAAGAAAAACACAAAACAAAATAAAACCTGATCATCTAGCTACCCAGCCTATTCCAAACCCCAAAGCATACTCATCTAAAGAGAGGGATTCTAGTGGCCCCTAAACAGGGTGCCTGCATCCCCTGGATGATAACCCATTGCAGGAGCTTCCCAGGCTGCGGTCACTGCACACTGCTTCAGCTGTGGGTGAAGACAGTGCAGCAGAGCCAGTGGCAGCACAGATGCCCAGCTAGCTTCTGTGCCTTTCTTCTAGATCTTTTTAAAGAACCTAATTGCGTCTTTTGATTTGCAAAACTCACATCTGAAAGGTGTCTGAGAGTGGCCCTACAAAATACTGGTATTTGCTCTGGGTTCAAGGGTTTGCTACCTCTCTCTCTCTCTCTCTCTCTCTCTCTCTCTCTAAATATAGGAAAATGAGATAGAAGTAGGGCTCCATCATCATCCCATCAAAGATAATAGGCGACTTTGCCAAATCCAGGAGGTTTGCTTAATTCCAAGGGAACCTCTGCCATTTACAGCATGCTTTTTATCCTTGTCTTTCATTTCCTGCCTCGGGTGTTTCTACAAGCCTGGCCCTAAGTGCTTGGCTATTTTCTCTCTTTACTTTCTCTCTCCCCTGGGGTATTAGTAGGTTTATTTCAAGATCTCAGCTCTCACTTAGTGGATTATGCTTGCTGTGTTTCTCCAGACTCAGACTTTTACCTGAGCTCTCCCAAAAGCTACGTTTGTAGTTGCCCACGTGTTCATTGTGATGAAATCGTTGGATAGTCATTTTCCTAGCTTGGAATTATCTTCCTTTCAAATCTCTCCAACTTGCTCCCACTTTTATATTTCTAATCTTAGAATAGTTTATCTTTTAGCCCCTATAGACATTCATTATCTTCTCCTAACAGATTATCTTAAATAGTTCTTTACTCTTTTTTCCTTTCCATTTTCACTGCCATCTTCAAACTTCTTGTCCTCAAATAATAACCTCTTATCTTCTGACCTCTAGTTAGGCTCATAGTAGGATGTCATTTCTGCCATGAAACCATTTGCTGCTTTACTTTGCCCTACGAGGGGAAAGCCTGGATCGTGGGTTTCCCATAGGAAGCCGGGCTTGCTAAAGAGATGGAGCGTGTGGTAAAGGCAGCTGTAACCTCACCAGTGTAGGTTTCTCAGATGTCATGTTGAGCTGGGCTACTGCTCTATCAAAGTTGGTACAAAGATTGAACTCACAGACCTGGGCTACGTAGCCTTGTACAAACTTCAGGTAAATTCTTGGTCTCTATTGTATTCATGAAAAATAAAATGGGAAGATGGAGACTAGAAATGAGGTTACGCCACAGTCGGGTGGATTTGAATTAGACAAAGATGTGAAAGTGGAAGGGATGATGACCTTGGTACCAGGCTCACGTTGTTTTTCCCATTCCTCAAATCAGTGCTAGGACCTTTCTTGACCACCTTATCCCTCTTCCTTCATTTGTTTTTCTCTGCTGGATTTATTCCCATCTGACATGTTTTATATTTTCATTGCTTTTCATTCCCTTCAACTGGGTTTCAAGCCCCGTGAAGGCAGGGATTTTTGCCTGTTATATTCACTGCTGTTTTTACAGCTCTCAGAATTATATCTGGCACAAGGTACATGCTTAATACACATACAAACATACTTATATATGTTTGTTTATAAATACTTGTTGAATGGAGAGATTCGCCAGTACAAAATCTATTTACTCTTGGCCAGTCTGATCACTTCAAATACGTTAAATTTGTTTTTCTTCTAAATAATTATTTGTGCTATTTATCTGAGTAGAATTTTCTATTTTTTTCAACTCAAATTACATCTCATTTTGGGTCCTGGTCAGATTGCACTACCTGTGAGAAGCTTTCCCCAGAATCCCGAACTATAGAGATCATTAATTTCCCCGCTCCTCAGGCTCTCGCTTCCACCATTCATGTTTGGAGTTATCACAGCTTCTGAGGGCAGAGTGCACTGCTGTTCAGGGCTTCCTTTTGGTGGGATCTCATACTTTCTAATCTTCTTGTCCATGTTATGCTCCTGAGGCCTTAACAGATGTTAGCTTCTGCTGTGTGCACTTTGCTCATTAAAGACTTGCTTAACCATCCAACACCTTTTGGATGTGACACCATGGGAAACAAATCAGGCCACTTACAAGCTCTGGGAAATCATAATCTAGAATATAAACTAATAAAATTTTAAATTGCATGAAGTTAGAAACATTAAAAAAAAACATATATTTTGTGTGTTTGTTCAAATAATGCCTCAAATAATGCTAGGTACTTCATGAGCTCAGTCAAGGTACCAAACGATGGAGGAACTTTAGCACTGGCAGGAATTTATTCTATTCTAATCCGACCACCTTATTTTATGAGTAAGGATACAAAAAGAGTAGTTCACAAACTGCCTGTCACACAGCTAACTAGGGAAGAATCTGGCTTGAGAGAACCAGGTCTTTGACTCCCTAGTCAAATGCATTTTTGTTACATCCCTGTATTATTGTCAGAAAGAGAGAGCTAAAAACAAGGCAGGTATATGTAAAAGTAATTGAGTTTAAAAGCACTGATTGAACTTCTAGAGGACTGGTACCAATAAAATGAATATCTAATATGGAAGTAATTAATATTCCTTGCATGGTCCCTTTAATTAGAATTAGAGAATATAAAAGATTCTCTTGTAATAAACATATCACACGAAATGTAAAATTCCTTGTGGTCACCAGTCTGTGACTGGTGGCCCTCAGCTGTCAATCAAAAGTCACTGCCAGGGACCATTCTTTGAGATATCTATAAATATTCTGGTGGTCCTACCTTGACTATTGCAGACTGTGGCTCTGATCCTCATCTCCTGTTTGCTTCCATTTAGTTAACAGATATCCTTGGGGGGTGAGAAAGTGCATCCTCAGGGGACTTGGCTCCAGGCTTCTCTTGAGCCACGTTTTGATTACCATGGCAGCTACCACAAGAATCTTGGTGACTTTGTTTGGCACTCTCAGTACCTTTTCTATATTTAGAAAGCAAGACTAAGCACTCACTTACTCTATTTCTTTTAAATTCAAAATGTGTCAGTCAGCACATGGAGAAGGAAAGTTTTGGAACAGTATTTTTCCAAAGTAGCATTTAAGACGAGGATTGAAAGGGGTGTGTGTGTGTGTGTGTGTGTGTGAAAGAAAAATTTAATTGCTGTTTCAAAAAAAATCTGTATGAAGTAGAAATTGGTTTCAATAACATTAGTAGAGAATATGTTCTAGAAAATGGAGGTAACTGGATGTAAAATTCCTGCAGCAATTTAATAGAATAGTCCCAGATTGTTAGACTGAGGCCAGCGCCTAATGAGAATGAAAGCCTTGTCTGTGGGGAATTTTGGACCAGCATCAATATTACACTGTGCATAAACCAAATTGAATTGTTTTCACATCTGTTGTAAAGTTTCATATGGTGTTATGGTTTGGATGTGAGGTGTCTGCCAAAAGCCCACGTGTGAAATAATGCAAGAAGGTTCAGAGGAGAAATGATTGGGTTTTGAGAGTCTTAACCCAATCAGTGAATTAATTCCCTGATCAGGATTAACTGAGTGGCAACTGAAGATGGGTAGGGTGTGGCTGGAGGAGGTGAATCCCTGGTGGCATGACTTTGGTATATATTTTGTATCTGGCAGTGGAATCTCTCTCTCTCTTCTGATCATCATGTGAGCCGCTTCCCTCTGCCACACTCTTTCACCATGATGTCCTGACTCACCTTGAACCCCGAAGAATGGAGCCAGCCATTTATGGACTGAGACCTCTGAAACTGTGAGCCCCTAAATGCACCTTTCCTCCTCTACAGTTGTTCTGGTCAGGTCTTTCAGTCACTGCAGTGAAACAACTGGCTAAAACATATAGTAAAAGCTTTTTTCTACGTGCACTTCAATTTTACAGCAAGAGTGGCATAGAATACCTAAACACAGAAGAGAGCATTCATGCAGGATTTCTAACTCCTTGATATAATAATGCATACACTTCAAAATGATCACATACCATTACGTCTAGGATTTTCTGCAACTATAAGGTGGTGGTTATGGAGAGCATAGCCCCCAATATCAACCTCTAGGAAGCAGCCATCATCTTCCATGTGTGTTCTCTTTTTGCATTTTTTCTTCATTTTCCTTAATCAACTCTGTTGTTGCCACTGCTTCTAAAGGTAAATTTCCCCATCATTAAAAACTGAATAATTTTGAGCTTTAGCTTGGTTACAGTACTTCTTTAAATGCATTAATTTTGACAAACCTTTTCTCATGAGAATCTTGAGTGGAGAAAACTCATGGAAACCTAAATATACTTAAAAAATGATTTCATACACAAAATACTGCTGGCAACTATATGTTTAACATTAAAAATTGGAATTAAAGACAATTAACTGGACACAGAGACCTGGGAGTAGCAGGTGAAAGAGAATTCTGGGGGTTCCCTTTGCAAAGGAAATATTGTATCCTTTTTAATTTTTCCCCATGGCCTTCATATACATGTGACAAGTGAGGATTGACCTCCACACAGAGATGGAACATTTCCAAGTGCCTTCAGGAAGATTACTTACATTAATCTAGGATAAGCTGCTCCTGTTTCTCCCTTTATTCAGTTATTAGAAAATGACCTGTGAGTTTTGTCTTCAGAGATGTCTGGTCGTTTTCCATAAACCATAACCCACTGAGACGGATTTAATTTAATGTTCTGAGAGACTCCCATTGTGGCAGAGATTGAAAACACCACCCAGTGGCATATGAGATTGCACATATTTGAAGGATAGATGTTAGGAGCAGTCAAAGAACATGCAGACACTGGAATGAAGAGCTGATTTGGAAGTGTGATTGGTGCATGAGTTTTCCCAGACTGTCACAGGGATTGGTATCATGGGGCAACTTCATATTTTGTCTTTACTGTGTACAGGCTTGGTGGGTAGCTTCTTTTCCAGATGAAAAGCACCTGGCTATACTCAGGCTAGTGACTTACCCATGGACAAAGAGGCCAGTCCACAATCCTCGGTATTTTAGTGATGGTGGTGAGAAGACAGAAGAGGAGAAGGGGAGGTACTTTGTATCCTGAGCACCTCATTGGCATGGAATTAGCCACAGCTTTCGAACATTGGTCCTTTTTTAAGTCAAAAACTGACAATTTCACTTAAATCATGGAGAAATTCCTTTTTTCCCCAATTATAACCAGATTGTATAAAACTGTCATTCAACAATCTGTAAATTGTCTCTCCAGACCTGGGGGAGATTGGTCTTTGCTTGTGCTCAAAGTCTATAGAAGCGTTCTAACTTTTAGTTCTTAAAGAGCGGAAACTGATTGTGGCTCTATAGCTAAACAGAAACAAGCTGCCTCATCTTGACTGACCTTTTACAGAGGATGCCTGTATTTCTTTCCTACATTATGAGAGGGCATAGTTGAGTTGGAGCAGGACAGGGCTCTGCCTGTTATATTCTGTGGTTGGAAGGAGCAGCCAGCAGGTGACCTTATCCTTATGGTGCTTGGTGAAGCAATAAATGGTGTCACTAACTCACTAACTCTATTGTTCCTTTTTGCTCTCATGAATAGGGGATTTTTGAATCTACGAGTAGGATTCACTTGTTTGAACCTGGGATTCTCTTCAAGCTGTACCCATCACATTTCCTTAGAGCAGGGTAAGTTTCTGGATGGCTGTGCCAAGTGAATTTCCCTGTTCTCCCAGCAATGGGAATGATCCAGAATTGACCAAAGTTTCAGGACTTTCCTCTGTCTGGGTCAGGGACAATCCTTGAGTTAAGACATAGAATCACAAGTCTCTAAAGTACAGACCTTGCTCTATTGCTTCTCTGAGGTTGACAAAATTTAGGCAGTTAAAAAAAGATGGTATTCCACAAAAATTAAATTTTGACCTTATATTTTATTCATCATTGAGATACATATTTCCATAGGTCATGGTGGGAAAGTTTCCCTAAGACAAAGTGGGAAAGATATAGATGGGTGAATGCACAGTAGTGGAAAGCTTAATTGGGGTCTAGCTATAAATGTTAGGGGGAGAGCTAATAAAGAGGCAAGCACACAGGATGGCGAAGAGCAAGAAATCACTCCCGTGGGAAAGCCAGTTCAGTTTTATTATCTATTCCAGGGTCATATCAGGTTACTTAGGTTACATAGTACAGTTAGCTTTGCGCATGTGCAGATCACATAACTTGCTTGCTTCTCAGAGTCCACTCAAGGTTATTATAAGTACCCAAGGTTATTATAACAAGATAATGTCTCCTGGCCTCAAGCATCTCTCAGCCATCCAAACAGGGTGCCTGTTGACCCAAGGAGTGTGCTCAACTTCAAGGACTTTCGCTCCCTGTACATTGACTAACCTCAAATCCCTACACAGTGGAGAGTTTGTGGAGATGAAAAGAGAAGGAATGACTTGTGAGCTCTCGTCAAGAGGAATGAATGCAAAGAATGATGTTTCCCTCTTGCTACATTTTTCCTTGCAGATACTTTTGACTATGAAATAGTTTCAATAAGAAAGACAGAATGAGTTCTGACAGGAAGGTTGGGAGCTGCTGTGACAGGCAGAAGAAAAATGAAGCCAAACAACATGGAGATGTGTCATCACTACCGGATTTTACTTTGGTCCGTATTCAATTATCTATGACTGAATGTTTTCTCATTCTAGAAACAGCATAGAAGTTCTGACCTTGAAGTAAGGAATGAACTTTAATGTGCAGTGTATGAATGTAAGTCCTATTGCTCTTCTCCCACCATGGACTCATGGACTCATCCATGTATTCAACAGGTATATGTTGAGAGCTCACTATGCGTCCTGAATGGTGGTAGGTACTATAGGTTATCAATTTCATATTTCTTAGAAATTTTGTAATAGTGAACAGTTGGCTTTTTATTTATGTTTGGTTTGGTTTTCTGACTTAAAGTCTTCAAACCAGAAATTCCTGAATGAATAGAAAAGGTAGAGATAATTCTGATTAATAAGTAAGTTTTATAGCTTTTCAGATCCATATTTCGGTGGCCCTATAAAAGCACTGCCTCTTTCACAATTTGAAATATAGTGTTGTTATTGCCAGCCAATCATGAGTAAGACAAGACATGGTTGATCCTTTATTGCCCTAGTTGTTGTTGAGAAGCAAAGGTTATGGGTGAACTGTGTGCTTACTTTTCTGTATAATTAGCAGCATCTATAGCAATTAGACCCTACCATTTTTCAGGATGGATTTTGTGCCAATTATTATTTGCTATGCAATACTGTAGTAACTCCTATATAAATTCATAGTCGTGAGTGTGGGAGATGGGATAGCAAAAGGAGACTGTGGATCAAGGATCAAAGCCAAAGCTGTTAAGACAGAAGGAAAAACATACTAAAATATGCTAAAAACATAGAAGCACAACCCCATCAAATCACTTGTACTTCTGTTTTTTGAAGTACATGTGATTGGATGGCATCATGGGGGAGGAAAATCACAACTGTGATCTCTCATGAAAAGAATTATGAATTATCTACCTTTCTGCTGGTCACAATGAAAGGAATGTAGGTGATGAGGAACTCTGGTGGAAAGAAAACATAGTAGAAAGAGTCAGTATGTGACTTGTGACCTTTTAGTACACGGAAAAGGAAGAGATCAATATCAACAAAGCCAGGGTCAGTGTTGTTGATGAGGACAGACAGGGTGAAGTTGGTGCTCAGACAAGGTGTTCTGCCCACCTCCCGGGCTCATATTTGCTGTGCAAGAGGATGTCCTGTGGAAGGAGTGGTTCAGCTACCCAGTGAAGACGGGGCTGAACATGGAAGAAGAGAGAAGCTGTAATTTGCTATATTATCCCAGGAAAGATGGGAGGCTGAACAAAGTGTCCATATCTTGTGTGTCTGCCAGAGAAAGGAGAAATGAATTACTAGTTGTACCTAAGGAGAGTGAGTTTTATATACTTAGTTTACCCATGGAGTTTTGGCATCAGCACACAATCTCTTAATGTTAGAATTATGTGATAATTTGTAATTTCAATTAAGCACCCAAGTAGAGCCTCATTAATAAAATTTCCTGATAGGAGGATTGTACCTATTTGTAATTTTTTGTATCATATTTCAAATGATCCCCAATGTTGAGAAGTGGAAATTTCTAACTGGTTGCATTTCAAATCACTGACTACTTGGACAAATTAGGATAACAATACAGTGATTTAAGTTTTATTCTGGAATCACACATCCCCTTCCTCCTGGAACTGTCAGCCTGATTGTTTATGGTTTCTCAAGGGTCAAGTTCATAGAGGCTGAGTTGCAGCATAATTTATATTTAAAAGAACAAATCTTGGAGAAATCAAATGTGACATTTTTCATTCATCCTTCATAAAGTCGCAGAGAATCAGGAAGAACATCTTAGTTTGTGCTATAGTTTGGATATGGCTTGAGTGTTTTCTCCAAGGGTTCATGTGTTGGAGGCCTGGTGTCGAGTGATGTTAGGAGATGATGGAACCTTTTAAGAGGTAGAGCTTAGTGCAAGGTAGTTAGGTCATTGGGGGTGATGCCCTCAGAGGGATTAGCAGTTCTTCTGGGACTCCAGTTACTTCTTGTGAGAGTGATTTGTTATAAAAGTTAGATTGGTCCCTCCCCACTTTCTGGTTTCCTGGTTCATTATGGGATCTTTCCCTCTCACCTGGTCCCACCATGATCCCATCTTCCATGTGACACAGTTAAATGGACCCCCACCAGAGCTAAGAAGTTGTCAGCACCATGCTCTTGAATTTCTAAAACTGTGAGTTGAATAAACCTCTCTTCTTTATACATTACCAAGCTGCAGGATTTAAAATGATTAAAAATGGACTAGTACAATTTGGAATGAATTATCACATCTCAAGTTTGTAGCCATGTGGGAAACATTATGCTGTTTTTTCTTCAGAGGTGCATGCTAATAAATATCTTGGATCCTTTCTTGACTGCTGGCGTCACGGTGTTGGAACAGTGATAACTCAGTCAACTGGGGTTTCTTTGAGCACAGTCCCATGAAAGAAGGTATGGAAGATATGCAGATATGGAAGCCAAGGAAGACCTAGGAAGACCCAGGAAGGAAGATGAATTCATTACACCCAATAACAGCTGAAGACAGAAAAGACATACTACTGACCCATTCTGAATGATGGGAGAAGAGAAAAGCAAAGTGTGGAAATGAAAAAAAAAAAAATCACCACATGAAAAGAAAACCTTTATAACAAAAACTAGACCAATGAATGACCTTTAGCTGTGGAAAGATACCATTCCAATGAAGCATGAATTGAACGAATTTCTTTTGAAAGCTAATTTACATTTTTTCAATCTTTAGTATGTTGTAATAGATGTCTGGTTCAGCATGGTTAGTTTCTTTGTCTCTTTGACAGAGAAAAGCGGATCAGTTTGACACACCTGGGTAAAAGCAGTCAGGTGATCTGTGTGAAAGACCTGACTAAAGCCAACACAAGCCTTGTTTGGACAGGGGACAATTGGGGGCTTGCCCTGAGGTGATATTTTATGATTTTGCTGTGGAGGGATTTCCCTCCAAGCTCAGCATGGTTGACATAGAACTCACAGCAGGAGAGCAGGACATTCCAAGAGGCAATGAGGACATTTACCTTGTACCACAGCACAGCTGCACTTGAAGGAATTTGTGGTAGACAGAGGAAGGTGTACATGTCCCAGTTCCTGAAACCTGCTAATGTGTTACTTTACAAATCAAAAGGGACTTTGAAAATATGAAAAGGGCTAAGGACCTTGAGATTAGGAGATTATTTTGGGTTATCTGGGTGAGCCCAATCTAATTATGTAAGTACCTAAAAGTGGAGAACCTTTTTAACTGGGTCAGGAAGAGGGATGTGATTATGGAAGAGTCAGAGAAGCAAATAAGAAGCACTTTGACCAGTTGTTGTTGGCTTTAAAGATGAGGAAGGGGGCCACGAGTAAGGAATGTGCATGGCCTCTGGAAGCTGGAAGAGGCAGAGAAACAGATTTTCCAGAGATTCAGGAGAGAAAGTTGGCCCTACTGACACCTTGTTTTTTGTCCAGTGAGACCAATTTGAATTTCTGACCTCAAGAATCATAAGATAAATTTCTGTTGTTTTAAGCAACTAAGTTTGTGGTCATTTGTTATAATAGCATAAGAAAACTAATATTGCATTATGTTCTACCAACACCATCTCTTTATTGTCATACTAGTTTTTTTTATAGTTTTTGTGTAAATAAAATACTAGAATGCTTGGTAGCTCTCTAAAGAAAATTTGAACACAGAACATGATTGTAAAGGTTAAATTAAGTAAATTAACCTGTCAGTAAGTATAGTAACAGATTTTGTTTTCACTTACAAATACCTTTTGAGCCCTAAGTCAAACATTTTATTAGGTTTCATTAAGTTTTGGGAAAGATCTGTACAACATGGTGACTATAGTTAATAAAAACATATTGTATTCTTGAAAATTGCTAAGAGGGTAGATTTTAATTATTCTCAGTGCACAAAGTAAATATGTACAATAAGACATGTTAATCAGTTCAGTTTTGGCATCTCAAATGTGTATATTTCAAACATAATGTTGTATGTCACTAGTGGATGCAATTTTTATTTTTGCTGAATGAAGGTGGATTTCATTCAGTCCTCAAGAAGATAACAAACTTGGCAAAGGCCTTCTTCAAAATAAGTGCTTCCAATGTGTGGAGTGGATAGACAGGCTGCTCTTTGTTGTTTTCACCATAGGTATTTAGAGTTCACCTTCATCTTCTAAATTAAGCCTTCACCATTCCCTCATTCTGTTTTCATCTTTAGAATTTGTTTAAATCTGTGCTCTTTTGACACAGATTTTGTTCTTATTTTCTGTCCCCGAGAGATTCAGTGAGCTTTTCTTTTAGTAACCTGGTGTAGCATCGCCCTACTTACCCCCTGGAAAAATAAACCTTAATATAATCTTTCCCTGTGCTAAGTACTAAAGTAGAAGAAAGGAAATTAACCATTCCCTAAGCTATATCTTTGTTTCCACAAGGTGAGCTAGGTATGCCCAAACCTGCAAATAATTTGCACTTCTTTTTGCTGAGATAGTTCAGAATAAATTGGAGTAAACAAAGAATAGGAATGATCCAACAAATAGGATAATCATTCAGGTCATAATTTTTTATTATCACCCATTATTTTCTAGACTGTAAGTATTAAGACCACCAGCAGACCATCTTGGTGAAGGCGCATCTCAGGAAGTGATCAGTGTCCTAATGATGAGAGCTATATCTGCTCAGATAATCTGCTAGATTCCTTGGAAGTCTCTCCCCACATTTTCCTATTAACTACGTTAATAGAGGATGGTATTAGGCAAAGAGAAAAATAGGTTTATTACCAAACAAAAGTGTTCAGAAGCCTGAAAAGTAGAATTCTCTGTCTGTAAATTTGTAGTAAATTGTTTTCATTTTTTTTTCCTGGTGGGGTGGTCTTTAATCTCCTTCCTCTGTTCTAAGCTAATGTCCTTTTAAAGTGTTACTCTAATTCACACAGATTGGCTAGAAAGGGAATGGGAGAAATGAATGTACTAGAGATTCTTGTTTCTGTGCATTTTCCTTTTGCATTTTTGTCATTCTTGGTGGCATGCCT